>JACVVK020000001.1:5552500-5557500 GCA_018292915.2 Batillaria attramentaria | reverse complement strand
GGCTGGGTAAGTCCCAGACTATATCTCGGATACTAGTAACGCCCAACAACTAGATCGATCGCACATAAATCAACTGCTGAACCTTCGAGGTTGTTAACAAAAATCGACATTCGAACCCAACATAATCTCCCTCGGAGTTAGCCGAAAATCGATTACACAAAAGCTATATCAGCACATCTAATAGTCTTTCAACAACAAAACAGACCCACGTGGTCTATAAAACTAACAAACGCAAAGGCTGCGTACGTGGCCGAAACAGAGGGGCCTAATTTATAGGAATTTATAGGAATGTACCCGGCTCAGACCGGCTCAGTACCCGAACTAACACTGCATTACACGCGATCATGTTTGAAAGAATAAAACAGCCCGTATTCCGAAAGGGAATGACAAATCAAAACATCTCTATAGACCGAAGCGATCGGAGCGATAAAAATACACATACAACCTACTCAACTTAAGCTTCAGTTCCCAAGGCTCAAATCAACCCTCGATTGCGAGTAACAAAGTACTGGGGTAAACCAACAGTCATCGCACTACTAAACACAAAAGCAAATCAACAATGCAAACACTGAAAACATTGGATCATCAATTAAATCAAACATAACAATAAAGATTAAAAAAATTGGCTTTAAGCCAAACTCACTTGCATTGATGGCCGGAGCCCGCTTAAGAAGCTAAGATGGCCGAAGAACCGTGGACAATAGACCAAGCGCGAAGAACAATCAGTGAGTCACGCGGCGAGACGAGGGGTACAGCGCTGGGTGGACTTCAAGCTCGCGAGCAGAAACAAGGGCTGCCCAGCGAAGCGTGGCGCGCTGCTTATCTCTGCACGGCGCGGGCCGCAAAGAAAGCAGCGAGGCGGTGCACTCGAAATGGGCCTCGCGAGCCGGGGTGTGTGTTTCTTACAACACAGAAAAACGCCTATAGCGTGCGTCATGCAGCACGTAGAACCTTCGGATAAACTGCATATGAAAGTATAAGTTTAGGATTTCAGAGAGATACTGGGGTTTTTCTACAAGCGCTCAAAGAGCTAAAACCGGCCACTCGCGCTTCCAAAAGGCAGAAAAACGCAATTTACACACTTAGGAGCATAACACGGATGGTGAATCAAACATATTTAAAAAGATCTAACTCTTCTGCAACTTCTACAGTTTACAGCAAGACTCTAGGTGAACGGACTGCGGAGATATTAGACGCTAAACACGGATCAACAAAAACAACTAATTGCTGCATGTGCCATCGCGGCGGTGGGCTCGGTTACCGTCCTTGTTAGCGAGGCGTCTGCTAGCGGCTAGTGTATAGGGCTGGCCAGAGGACAAAGGGTAGTGGGCGAAAGGTAGAACCACTCGGCTACATACATTTTAAAAGATTTGTCGATTCTCGGTCTCAAAGAATGTCGTATTTCTCTACTGCAGAAGCCACAGAGTCACGGAAACGGCCGCCATGATCAAATGAAATTTATCCTTCTATCTGGCAAACAACATAAAAACTACAAAAACGGTAGTTTTACGTCTCTAGTCAGCGGCGTTACGGGTGGGTGGGCGGGTGGGTGTTTAGGAGTTTAACGTCCTTTTCCACGGCGGCGTTACGAACATACAGGCTTTGAGCACAGTCCGTGAAAACGGCAAGTCTCTACACACTCCAGTATATCGAATTTATATAGGAATGGACCAGTTTGATTTGATATACCAATTCTCCCGTTTTTTGTGTACTTTTTTTTTTATAACACAAACACCCCCCTCATCCTGAACCCAGTGCAACAAGTAATGACTGCTTCCTGCATACCTTACATACCCCCAGATTGCGTGCTGATATAATTTTTCAATACTGGCCAATTATTGTCATTATCGGCACATTAGTCTTCACATGTAGGTCACAATGTGAACACGCTGGGTGGAAAGATTAATTAAAATCGATTGATTCGACGCCAAGAATTCGGTCACGTCTTACCACCTGTTGCTTACAAGATGTGGGAATGATAAATTCGATAGTAATCACGCCGTTTTTAATTACCACTGACAAACATTCATGGTGTTAGTGTCATCACAGTTCAGGTATTTGCAAAGATTATTTCACACAACGGATTAGGAGATAAAAAGGGGGTTACAATTTATTTACAAGGCCCGGATGAAAGACATGTAAATGGGAAACAGAGTCCATAGAAGGTTGACCATGACACCCAGACCCAGCCGCGACCTCTTTATTTCCTACTGTGTATTTATAGTTTTGAGTAGCATATAGGACACGTACAGTTAATGAATAAAGAAGTGCCCTCTTTGATGTGCAGGCTTGTTTTAATGTGTTGCAGATGCAGACTTTGTGGGCACGTTTACACTATCGGCATCTTGGGATGAGGACCTGACAAACAGGAGAAGTTCTGCCTTCAGATACATGGCCACTGAAAAGGAACAGCTGGTACGAACTCTGTCTGTCTGTCTGTCTGTCTGTCTGTCTGACTCTCTCTCTCTCTCTCACACACACACACACACACACACACACACACACACACACACACACACACACACACACACACACACACACACACACACACACAGACAGACAGACAGACACACACACACACACACGCACGCACGCACGCACGCACGCACGCACGCACGCACGCACGCACGCACGCACGCACGCACGCCTCCATAAAAAGCGTATATCTGAACACACACACACCAACAAACACATGTTCGTTATGTAATGTAGGGGAGAACTAACTGATTACATCAGTTATTTTCATTATCAAGTTGATGTTTGTCTTGTAAACTTGCATGACTGTAAGTGTGAGCCTAAGGAATCCTTGCCTTTTAAGCATTAAATTTTAGAAACAAACGAGATTTAAAAAAATGTTTAAATGTTTTGTTTTGTTTTCTCTGTGCCAACTCAATGCAGCTGGACGCGATATACCGTGCAAGTAACCTCAGCGATGTATATAACTACAGCGTAGTGACGGAATTCAGGTTGGTATCGTGGAGTTTGCATGATTGAACTAAGCTGCTGTACTCTTCTGTTGTTTTAAACGCCCTTTCCACAAGAATTTCAATTATCACAAGGCCGTTCTTTGACGTGAATGGACTTGGCATTCCTGTCCCACAAAATTAGGCCATAGTCTTAAAAAAAAAAAAAAAACAAGAAGAAGAAGAAGGGGTAGGAGGAAGAGGAGGAGGAGGAAGAGGAGCAGCAGAAGAAGAAGAATGGATATTCATATAGCGCTTATTCTCAGCGAGCTGTGAGCTCTTACAGAGTTAAGGGAAATAAGATAAGATAAAATAAAATGGCATGAAAATAATGCCGTATAAAACACACATAATGAAAGACACAGCAATTATGCCCCCCCTCCCACACACACACAGAGTTCATTATAGTCTGGTGTGTGCTGGACCCAAAACAAAACATCCAGTGCTAAATTCGTAACAACACCGTGAAGAAATATATATGTCTACGGTGATTAACGGCGGAGTGATTAGTATTGAACGCGTTTGTGATTATCAGGCTTGTAGGCAACAGGTTGTAAGGCTGTCGTCATTAGTGGCCCAATTTTATGGCGTGCTGTCGACACATTTCATTTGATCTTTTCTTCGGCTCTGGTCTGATGTCTTTGTCCTGCGCTTTTATGCCGCCTGTGAAGTGAAATAAATAAGATTTTATTTTTAAAAATCATAACAACAAACAACAACAACAACAACAACAATAATAATAATAATAATAATAATATGTCTAAACAAACTTCCATTTTCTAGACAGGGAAGCGTGGTGGTTACTTTCAAGTGCAAGCTGCTACCCAAACCGGAACTGACGTCAGAGGAGTTGCGCAGCAAGCACGACCAAGTACGCCACAACGCTCCCATCTGGACGAAAGCTTTTAGAGAAGGTCTGACAAAGCTGACGTCACGGGAGGACAACTCAGTCCCAATGAAGGACGTTAACGCTGATTCAGTACGTGCACTTGTAAGAGAGCAGACGACAACAACTGCAACAACTGCAGGCTCGACTTCCGCGCCACCTACACCGACCACAGAAGTGCCAGGTTCGACAACCCGTCTTGGAGGAATTACGACAGCTGTAACAACGACCACAGCGCCACCGACAACTCCAGCAGTATTCGTTCCTGATGGTAAATTGAATTCGCACTGTAAACTGGCGGGTGTGTGTGTGTGTGTGTGTGTGTGTGTGGGGGTGTGGGGGGGGGGGGTGTTTGGGGGTTTAACGTCCTTTTCCACCACATACGGGTGATATCAAAGACGGGGCAACGATGAACAAGCCAGCACAAATAGTTGGCTCCGGCCGGGATACGAACTCACGACCCGAGCATTAGAAGTCCAACGCTCTACCATTCGGCCACCCCGACTGCCCCTGTAAACTGGCGGTACGTTGAAATGGTAGATTATAAAGTATTTTCAATGGAGAATGATAATAAGCTCATTAATATAGGCGCTTTATCCCATATATTTGGCTCAAAGCGCCACGAGCTAAACCCAACACGCATACTCACGTGAATCACACGCATTCTCTCACACACTGGAAAGGAACACATTAAAATCACGTGGTGCGAAGGGCCACCTCAGCAATTTAAGTTTCGGAATTTTATAAATGCATTTAAAAAAAAAAGAAGATTATGGGCTGAACATTTCCAAAGCAGAGGGGGAGGAAGCCGGAGTACCCGGAGAGAACACCTGACGGTCGGCCCGAATGAACGGTGCCACATACGAGAAGGAAAAATTCTTCGCCCCCGAGAGGGACTCGAACCTGACCTTTCGCATTGGTGACGAAATCTTAACCACTAGACCACCGACCGCCCCGAATGAGAATGAGAATCAGTAAATATTGGCATTTAAAATGAATGTGACTACTCGGCCAGTCAGTTTTGGAACTGTCGTGAGGCGCATGTGTTCGACCCTCGAAAAGGCATCAGCATCATCATCATCATCATCAACAACAACAACAACAACAGTGCTATTCTAAATTTCGAGTAGCTGACCGGTACGGTCACTAGT
>JACVVK020000001.1:5537500-5550000 GCA_018292915.2 Batillaria attramentaria | reverse complement strand
TGGTCTTGTTGAAATAATTTATCTTAAGATTATAATCGCCACAGACGGAGTCCAGAATATTCCGGTCGTGTAAAAGGCTCCAGGGATTTGTCGGCGGGGGTGTGTGGGTGTTCGGGTGTGTACGTGTGTGGGTGTGTGCGTATATACAATATAGGACAAGTTGAGAAATACCTACATAATATTATGCACATATGCTTTGTGTCATACTGTACATGGGTTAAAGTGAATTACATTTATGTACGAGTGGCTTGTGTGCTAATGTGGGCGAGGGGGCGCGCGGTTACTTTAAGCACATGCGCACTGTATTGTAAATTGTTTGCATTGTATTTGTGTTAAATATATAACTATGTGTTAAAAACAGAAATTAAAAAAGAGAGAATATTCCGGGCTCAGCACCACCAGGGTTGAAACATCATAATCATACTTTACGTGCCTTTGCAGTGAACGACATCGCCCTCATACGACTGAAACATCCACTGACGTTCAGCAGTCGTGTTTCCCCGGTGTGTCTACCCAAGGTTACGACACATATGCCACGACAATGTGTGGTAGCGGGCTGGGGCACCACTAAACGTAAGCAATTTTTTTTTCTCCAGCGTCTAGCTTACCTTTCTTGCTTGCCCTCTGAAGGGACAGTATGCAGTGGTTGCTTTGTCCGTCTGTTCGATTGGCTTTCTTGAGACGTCCAAGGACAATTTTTCTGCAGACGAATATCTCGAGGCGCTGCAGGCGGTCACCCTACAGACGTACACGAGTGTGGAGTGCCATGAGACGTTCGGGGCCACGTTTCTGGAGCAGATGGGGAAGAACATTGACTTGTATCTCAACGACGGGGTTATGTGTGCTGCCAACCTTACGCACGGCGAGGAAGACACATGTCAGGTATTTGTATTCCTACGAACTCAAAACAACACCCCCTCCCCTCCCCCCCCCCCCCAAAAAAAAAAATCCCAACTAAAAAACCACCACCACCACCACCACAACAACAACAACAACAAAAAGACACAACTACCCCCCCCCCCCCCGAAAACAAAACAAAACAAAACAACAACAAAATAACAACAAGAAACAAACAAAAAACAAAAATACAAACAAAAACAACAACAACAACAACAACAACAAATAACCAACAAAAAACCAACAAAAACAAAAAACAAGCAACAAACAAACAAACAAACAAACAACAAAATACCAAAAACCCCAAAATAAAAGAAAAAACAAAACAAAAAGACTAACACTAAAACAAAAAAGCAAACACAAAATTAAAAAAAAAACCCAGAAAAACACTACAATAACAACAGCAACAACAACAACAACGACGACGACGACAACAACAACAAACCCAGTAGAGCAGACGACGACGTTGCTGGTGATGACGGTGACGACGAAGAGGACGATAATCATGGCGATAACAACCCTTGTATTGATGATGGCAGGGTGATTATGGCGGTCCATTGTTTTGCCTGGAGGAGCGGGACACTGGGGAGAGACGGTACACTCAGTACGGCGTTGTATCCTGGGGGTACGGATGTGGCATTCCGGGTAGACCAGGCTTCTACACCTATCTTCCCTACTACCTCCAGTGGCTCCACAACACGGCCAAACCAACCCTTGGTGAGAATGTCCAGAATTTTGTGCTGTTTCTCAATGACTTTTCTGCTTTTCTGCTTTGGAAATGTTCAGCCCACCAAATTTGAAATATAAATGTAATTCTAAATTCCGAAATTTAAATAGCTGAGCTGACCCTTCGCACCACGTGATTGTAATGTGTTTATGTCCAGTGTGTGAGAGAATGCGTGTGATTCACGTGAGCGTGCGTGTTGGGTTCACTTCGCGGCGCTTTGAGCCGATTCATGAAATTGGGTAAAGCGCCTATACAATAATAATTATTATTATTATTATTACTTGGGAGCCGGGAATGGTAGAGCGTCGGACTCTCAACGCTCGGGTCGTAAGTTCGAGTCCCAACTGGGGCCAGATATTTGTGCTGGCCTTTTTCTCCTTGCCCCGTCTTTGGTATCACCCTTTCGTGGTGGAAAAGGGCGTTAAATCCCCCTCCTCCTCTACCACCCTCTCAATGATTTTTTCTTCTTACAGGACGAGATAGCCCATGCAGCTGTTTCAAGCTGAGTTGTTTGACATTTTGGGAGTTTCCATTCTATTGTAGTTTTTTTTCAACAAAATGAAAAACGGAAACACAAAACAGCGGCACAGCCTGATTGCTTTTGACGGTTGGATGCGAAAGACGGATGGGTGGTTTTAAGTTTTAACATTCTACGTTCTACGAGTACGTTGTCAAAAATTGAAATAATTTTTGCACAGCCGCGAGCCAGTTGATGTGAGTGAACGACATTTTCTTTTCCTTTCTTTTGTGATTCGTACAGAGAGAGCGATTGCCGAGGAACAAACATGCCTGCAAACGTTTTGTCTGGATCTGTTTCGGCAGATGTTCACTCTACAACAGGAACCGTTTTGCAGGTCAGAATAACAGGTGTTTGGTAACTCTGTGTGTGTGTGTGTGTGTGTGTGTGTGTGTGTGTGTGTGTGTGTGTGTGTGTGTGTGTGTGTGTGTGTGTGTGTGTGAGAGAGAGAGAGAGAGAGAGAGAGAGAGAGAGTGTGTGTGTGTGTGTGTGTGTGTGTGTGTGTGTGTGTGTGTGTGTGTGTGTGTGTGTGTGTGTGTGTGTGTGCGTATGCCCTAACACCATTACGAATGGAAAGGAATGCAGCCCCCAAACAGCGGAAATGTCTTCCTGATTCCGTTTAGAAGGCGGTCAACATCACTGCATCATGTTGTTGTATTTATGATACTCTCAAAACCTCCTCCTCCTCCTCCTCATCATCATCATCATCTTCAGAGTCGCTGTAACATCTTCATTACACACGTCACCAAATTCTGAAGCTGCAACCCATGTTTTTTTCTTTTTTTTTTTTCTTTTTTTTTCTTTTTTTCCCCCCTCCATTTTCAGACTACTAGATTCAAGCGTGCAGTGCATGCTCACCGTGGACCAGACCGGCAACTGTACGCGGGAGAGGGTTTACGAAGAAGTCACGGCCTTCCTGACGCATGAAGTGGAAACGGTCCCGATGGGAGGAGTGGTAGGGGGGGTCCCCGGATTCAATGATACTGTCACGCTCAACAAGACGGCGGACTGCACGGGTAAATTCTGTATCACCGCCATCAAGTTTCTAAAATGTTTATTTAATTTTAATGTTCAGTTGTATTAGTGTGATGATGTTCCCTTTCTAGTCATGGGGCTCCGAGACAGTCGACCGGTACAGCATTGGACTTTCAATGCTCGGGGCGTGAGTTCGAATCGCACGCGCCACAATTGCTGTGTCTTTTATCGTTCTCTCTGGCATTATTTTCATGCCATTTTATTTTATTTTATTTTTTAATCTTATTGTTCTTAACGTTGTAAGCGCCTTGAGCTCGATGAGTATAAGCACTATATCGGTCGGTGGTCTAGTGGTTAAGAGACTTGTCACCAATGCGAGAGATCAGGGGTTCGAGTCTTATTCAGGGCAAAGAATTTTTCCTTCTCGTACGTGACACCGTTCATTCGGGCCGATCGTCGGAGGTTCTCTCCGGGTACTCCGGCTTCCTCCCCCTCTGCTTTGGAAATGTTCAGCCCACCAAATTTGAAAAATAAATGCAATTCTAAATTCCGAAATTTGAATAGCTGAGCTGACCCTTCGCACCACGTGATTGTAATGTGTTTATGTCCAGTGTGTGAGAGAATGCGTGTGATTTACGTGAGCGTGCGTGTTGGGTTCAGTTCGCGGCGCTTTGAGCCGAATCATGAAATTGGGTAAAGCGCCTATACAATACTCATTATTATTATTATATCCACTGTTATTTTTCTTCTTTTCATGTGGACTGCACAAAGATTGGCTGTAATTTCAGATATTCCCGCTGAACCGAGCATAAACGTGTGTAATGATTCGCAACTTCACGTGAGGATAGCAGAGCAGTACTGTGACCTCATCTACACTCTCAGTGACGATTTGTTGTGTGTGTGAGTTGCATTTTCTCTCTGTGAGGGGCAGTTTTCTTTTCACTGGACAATTTGACGTTGAGACGTACAGCAATAATCAGTATCAGAACTGCAAAACAACCACCTTTCCTGTTAGGATCATACCTATTCTATACGGTTTGTTAAAGATTTGTGATGCCCTGCTGGTAAGACCACTTTAACCGTTTTAGTGTTGTAAAATAGCGTTTTGCGAAATTCGTATATTATATTAACTCGTATAGCTCAGTTAGTATATCTCGCACCAGAGGACCGTATCGGGCAGACGATACCAACGCAGCCACTTGTTTAGTATAGTTCACCTGCTTGGTTCGCTTTTTGGTTAAATTTAGGATTAGGGTTAGGTTTCGGGTTTGGGTTAATTACTGGTTATGGTGCAATCGCTATGCTTATTTGACGGCTGTAGTGCATGTACACGAGGCTCTAGGGGAGCGAGGGAGGAGGTGGGGGGGGGGGGGGCTGTACCAACACAGCACTTGTATATGCCCTTGCAGATTCTATGCATTTTCTTCCAAGTGCATGAGAAAAATGTATTTAAAAGGATATTTTTATACAGTGGGTATGGATCCCAGAATTGTGTTTCGTCGTTTAAATGTAAAGAAAAGTTCTACATTGCTTTATCTCATTGTAAAACCAAGGTGGATAATTTTCAGTAAAGACAAATACAACACACACACACACACACACACACACACACACACACACACACACACACACACACACACACACACACACCCTCTCACTCTCTCTCTGTTGCACCCAACCTCCAGCGCACGTGAACTTCATGATATCACGTACAGTCATCTCACCATCCTCACAAATCTGTTTCTACTTTGGTCATCTTGATCTTCAAAGGCGTATCTTCCCTAACTTGAGTCACTGCGTGAGCGACTTGCTGAGCGCGCGTCACCTGGGAGACTGTAGCCTACAGGATGTGACGTCATCTCTCGCCAGAGGCAGTTCTTGGCTGCAGCAGAAGAGTCAGTCCTGCTCAGGTACGATGCCTCTATACATATGTACTTTTCATGACTGTTGTCGATTTTAAAAAAAGGTAGACTCAAGCATGGAAGACGTTTCTGGAAAGTTTGCAGGAGATTCATTACCTTTGTTTGTGATATATAAAGAAGAGGTGTGTGGCAATCCTGCAATAGGCGGCCGGCGTGGTGTGGTGGGTTGGTCCACTGCTCTCACAAAGCTGTGTGAGTTCGACCCTTACCCTAGGCAGGAGTAAAGAAAAACAATTGTGCTTATATACTCCAAAACTAGTTCAAAACTCAGCCCCTCAAATCACGTGCTTTGTGGTGCGCAGCGGAGGTTAGGGACAGCACAGAGGCAACCTTAGGTTTGAGTTGAATTTTCGGGCTGAGGCCTGAACTAAAAACGTTTCCCGTTTCCTCTGGCTTCGTGAAGCGGACCATGTCTTTTGTAACTTGTCCATCACAATCAAGGATACATCACATGTGGCCGACCTGGCAGTGTGACTGGATTGAATAGCGTTCTACTGGACTGTTCAGTTAGGTTAGCTGTCCCTTCCCCCATGATTTGCCCACTGGGGCCGTCTCCAGTCACAACAGCGTGGGACGTTGTCCAACAAACCAGGCAACTCCAGCACTAGTTTCAAACTTACTGTTGCCACAGTGTTTTAAATTTTTGAAAAAAAAGAAGAAAAAAGTACAGACGTGAAATTGTATACTCAAAGACATTCTACCCCCCTAAACATGATCGTCTTTATATATTTTCCTGTGTCGTTTCCAGCCTACTGCCCAGGATTTGCACCCGACGACTGCATGGAGATGTACGCTAGTGAATTCGCATCACTTCGTTCCCGGGGCCTTACACAAGAATGCAGGTTCGCCTAAGAGCAGTGCCCCGATATTTAGTTTGTCGAAGTATACATTAAACACAGTCTTTGTAATGTTCCATTGATTTACATTTTGTTAGATTAGTTCAAAGCATGCCGTGTTTGTCTGCTTCGGACGGTACACTAAATTTGTTCGACTAAGCGCGTCTTAAATGTTTGTCTTTGCGTGTTAGGTTTTCTCCTCAAAATTTGGTATGAACTGTACTTTGTGTATGTCAGTGGTGTCTGCATGTTGAGGAGACAAAATGGTACCTTTTTATTTTAGGCGTCGTTGCTTGAAATGAAAGTGTATATCATTTTGGAAGGTTGGTAATGGAAATACCGAGTCGAAAACTGCCCTTTATGGGCCCTAGGATCGCTTGAAATAATTACGGTTCCCCATGTCTAAGTGTGTCTGTCTGTCTCTTTGTCTGTCTGTCTGCCTGTCTGTCTGTCTGTCTCTGTCTGTCTGTCTGTCTGTCTCTCTCTCTCTCTCTCTCTCTGTCCGTCTGTCTCTCTCTTTGTATATCTCTCTGTGTCCCTCTGTGTCTGTCTGTCTGCCTGTCTGTCTGTCTGTCTCTGTCCCTCTGTCTCTCTCGCTCTCTCTCTCACACAAACACACAAACACACGCACGCACGCATGCACGCACGCACGCACGCATGTACGCACGCACTCACGCACGCACGCACGCACGTACACATTCATGTAATATCTCAATGTGTTTCAACCCACCCAGGGTTAACTACGAAGGAATCCGCTGTGTGAGCGCCAAGCTAGAACTGGCAGGCCGGCCGTGTGAGGAGACCACAGTCAGATCGTCCATCATTACATATCTTGGACAGGTCACCACTCGGCTGGATCAGTGTGATGGTAATTAGTCCATTGCACGCTGCTTTTCAGCAGACGCCCGGCAGCATCGCTGAAGTGGTCAAGATTTATAACAGAGTCTGTAGTCTGTACTCCTTATTCCGAAGAACAGTTCCCACGCGTACGCCACCGTGCTTTGCAAATGACTTGAAATGAACCGAGGGTAGCTAAAACCTCAGACGTCACCAAAGTACTCGGTTAACGATATCGCTACGTTGCCTTGGCCCCACAGAAACAAACAGACCAAGTTTACCATCCAGTGGTAAAACGGCCTCAAGTGCTGATCAACTTAATGACTGTACGGGAAAATTAATATTCCCACGGAAAGTTCGTCCAAGGAGTTCGGTTGAATTTAAAGGAGTTTCTAGAAACGTCACGACTAACAGAAGCGTATCAGAATTTTTGTTTATTTATTTGATTATTTATGTGTTTATTTATTTACTTCTTTTGCATTTTGACACGAAACAGCGTCTTTTCCGGCATTGGCAAGTGAATCGACGGTGTGTGAGAATGCAGATATGCTGAACGCTATCTCCAACGATTATTGTCAGACGAGTACTGCTGACGACTATTCAAGTGGATGCAGGTACGACAGTTATAATCATGTACAATAATGCAGAAACAGAAGTAGGAGGAGTGACTTTCCTCTGGCTGTGCGAACTGGGCGTGTTTGTTGAACGTAACTGTCCACCAGGGTCGAAGATAAATCGAATGTACAATACAATACAATACAATACAATACAATACAATACAATACAATACGGGTGGGTGAGTGGGCGTTTGGGGGTTTAACGACTTTTCCACCACATACGGGTGATATCAAAGACGGGGCAACGATGAAAAAGCCAGCACAAATATTTGGCCCCAGCCGGGATACGAACTCACGACCCGAGCATTAGAAGTCCAACGCTCTACCATTCGGCCACCCCGGCTCCCTTACAATACAATACAATACAATACAATACAATACAATACAATACAATACAATACAATACAATACATGTTTATTGTCCTTAAAAAGGATTTTTCTCTTACAGCCCGCTGAGCATTCAGTAACAGAAAGATATTATAAAAACTACGTTGTTCAATAAATTACATAAAACAATGTTTAAAATAATGAGCCTCAGGCCCTGATGTGGCATATATGTCAGTCAGTCTGAACTGAATAATTGAAGAAAAGATTAACAAAAACGAACTTGTGATCTTTGATTTTACGCTTGGTGTTGCAGTAAAGTGAACGTGATCACAGCCTGTGTGACGAAACAACTGAGGATCGCCAGCATCTACTGCCCGTTTGATACGGTCTTTCAACGTCTGGGGCCGCTACACGCCTGTAACGTCGACGGTAAAGACGAGAAAAGAGAAAATCAGTCACCTAATCACACCCACGATTTCACCCACACGTTGTTTAGATGTAGATATTGATGCATATAATTATGTGCCACGAAATAGTCTCTGTAGCTTCCGCGGCGTAAAGCCCTAAATAACTAACTAATATAATTATGTTCTATAAACTGTCTATGGTGTGCGTGCAGCAATTAAGAAAGTGAACTCTCAAAAGCCCATACAAAAATCGCATGTTTACTAGAAATCTTCAGATCACCAGAAACCACTTGAAGCCATTGATGCTTAATCTGCAGCAGTCTCCCGCCTAACGAGAAAGGCCCACGCCTTGCGTAATGGTGGCTTGAAGTGGCTCCTATTGGTGTGCAGTAGCTTGTTCTTTTTAGCCAATCTTAAGCCGGCTCTTCACTGGGCACTGCGGAGCGCCACAGTGCTGTCCACAGTTGTGACACAGTTGTGATTTGGGGGGTTTCCGCCGCTGTGGCGTCATCACAGCAGCCTGGATTTCAAATAGCCACAACTGTGACTGTGGTTTCCACAACAGATTCTGATTGGCTGTACTGCGTCACTCGGCGCGCAAACATGGCGGACAATGCATCTTCAATCGGTTTGTCACCGAGCACAGCTGTGTTCAGTTTTGTAGTTAGTAGACACACCGAGCGCAACAACTGTGATGTGCACATGTGTGTTTCGCGCTGTGCCCAGTTAAGAGCAGGCTTTACCATATAGCGGGCAGGGGATGGTTGGGTTTGGGTTATCATCAAGAGATAATGTCTTTAACAGACGTTAAAACCCCTTGCAGAAACTTCTCAAAGAAGACACTATTCCATTTGATGTTAGCATTGACCAAGACTTTACACGAAGTGGCAATTATCATTGGTGGCACTTCATCTAGACGTCCGGAACATGTTTCTGTTGATAGCGTCATAGTTTCTGTTTTTCTTTCACGTGTTTGATGTCGTACGCTTGCATTCTGAAGTTCCTCTGCCCGAAATGGGTATAAAGAAACAAAACGATTGCGCTGAATCTCTGAGTCCTTTGAATAAACCTTTCCACCGACTCCACACCTCTACTGTCACAGAATTCCAGCACATTTTGGATTACCACGGCTTCTTTCCATTTCCTCTCATATCCACGGAAATGGATGTTTCATTTCCATCGCAGCTTCAGGATCACCCGGAAATGACGCAGTCGTACCTCGCAATCAATGTGTCGGCCAATCGGCAGCAGATACTTTGTCAGCGCTCGTTACCAGGCACTGTGACGTCATTGTCAACCGACTGAAATTGATCTGGACCTCAGAAGCGAACTGCAGGTACATATATCATTACTGACTGCGGCGGGAAATTGTGTGTGATCACATTCGCATATGAATGTGATGGTTGAAGAGTTCTGTCGCTCATCCCAGGCTTCAAACCGTATATAGATGTAGTAAAGATAAATTTCGTACAACTGTGACTATATGGTACGCGGCGTACTGCTTTGAAAACGACTCTGTACGCGGATTAAACCTTAACAGACCACGTAACTCAAAGTCGTTGTTATCACAAATGTGCGAGAGTAGCAACCATAAACAGGCAATTGTCGCCTTTGTCACCTTCTGGGGGCCAAACATTGATAGTAAATGTTGTGAGTGTTTCATATGTCTCAGTGTGGTAAAGGATCTGCTGCAGTGTGCTGTACTGGTGGCTTCCCATAATGGGTACTCGTGCACCGAGCAGGACGTCGTGACATTAGCTCCTAGCATGACCCAGTTCCCCGTGGACGGTATCCAGGCCAAATTCACCCAGTGTATAGGTAGGTGTTACTGCGCACTTTGGCAAACTCAAGGCATCATCATCAGTCCATCAGTAACAGAGAGGATTCTGGTTGAATTACCGACATACTTGTGGACCCAGCAATATCTCCACCTAGTTACACACACACACACACACACACACACACACACACACACACACACACACACACACACACACACACACACACACACACAAATGGATGGCCCTGTACCACGACTCCAAGGGATATTAAAGAGTATCAATCAATCAATCAATCAATCAATCAATCAATCAATCAATCAATCAATCAATCTACCCCACACCGTCTTTTCCCGTGCGTTTCAGTGTCCCCATCCACAATTGCTGAACACATATCGAGAGACGTGTGTGGTGATGTCGAGATGGTCCAGCTGATGGCGCGTTATTCATGTCCTCGCTCATTGCAGACGGTGATAACGTCTTCCAGCGACACCTTTTGCGAGTAAGTTTTCATTCAGTTTGGCTGGGTTCGCGCTGGCGCGCACACACACACACACACACACACACACACACACACACACACACACACACACACACACACACACACACACACACACACACACACACACACAAATCAAACTCAGAATATATCTAAGTCTGTCGAACCGGATATAAGGCTTAGCGTTGACACATTTAGCTTAGGCAGATAATTTTCAGCGCATATTCGTTTTGGTGTCTGTATGAGCTGATAGTTATCTACCGTTTAAACTACACAAGCGAAACAACATGTATGGCCAATCACACAATCCAGGCACCCAGCTATGCAATCATCCGTCTCACCAGCCGGCCACAAACCCGCTACTAGCCAACTAACTTAAACAAACAAACAAACCCATATCAATTACCACCGCCCCAAACCACCTCCCATCACTCCTTAAAATCCCACAAAGACCTTGTTTTCTGAACCTCTCCCTATGTTCCTTATAGAAACCTGGATAAGGCATCGGACTGTATCAGCACCGCTTTTGAGTTCCACGGACTGCCATGCAGGGACTTTCGTCACTTAATCTACAGGATGTTCATACCCACCGTCTACTACCTCTACAGCTACGATCTGTGTCTCTGTGAGTCGGTCAGGATATCATGACACGACATTTCTAGTAGTCACGACATTACGTAAAGGACTGACTGTTGCGTGCTAGCGTGTGACTGAGAGGCTGGGTCAATTCCTTGGCCAAAGGGAAAGTAGTCCGTTCAGACATTAGCATTTGTTCAATGAGGCTATTGCCCTTACACCGTAAGGGTTAATGTTTACCTGTGAAGCGTTTATAATAAATCCCCTCACAACAATTAAGAAAAAGTTGAAAGAAGGAAAGAGAGACACACCATTGCATTTTCTAGGATCCTCCATTAGATAATGTTGAAGTGAACTGAAGTGATATGAAATGAACTGATCGGAACTGATCTAAGTGAAATAAACTGAATTGAGCTAAATTGAAATGAAATGAGCTGAAATTAACTGAGTTGAAATTAATTCAAATGAAATTAATTGAACTGATATTAACTGAACTGAAATTATTTGAACTGAAATTAACTGAAGAGCACTGAACTGAAATGGATTGAACTAAAGTTCTTTGAGCTGACCCGAACTGAACTAAATATGACCTGACTGTATATGAACTGACCTGAGCTGAACTGAGTACAGTAGGTATTGTATGTACAGCCTCGGTAGGAGTGAGGCTGGTGGACGGGTCTGCACCGTCTGAGGGACGGGTGGAGGTGATGGTGGAGGGACAGTGGGGGACAGTGTGCAACTACCTCTTTGGCGCGGAGGATGCTGAAGTGGTGTGCAGGATGCTGGGTTACTCAGGGTAAGACCACGATGTCTCTTTGTCTCCAAACTCTGTCACCCTTCCAATCAAATGTCAGTTTGTTTTGTTGTTGTCGCTGTTGTTGTTGTTGTTGACATTGTTGTTGTTGTTGACGACGTTGTTTTGTTGTTGACATTGTTGTTGTTGTTGACGTTGTTGTTGGTTTTGACGGTGTTGTTGTTGTAATTGTTTTTGTTGACGTTCTTGCTGCTGTGGTTGTTGTTGACGTTGTTGTTGTTGACGTTGTTGTTGGTTTTGACGGTGGTGTTGTTGTAATTGTTTTTGTTGACGTTGTTGCTGCTGTGGTTGTTGTTGACGTTGTTGTTGTTGACGTTGTTTGTGTTAACGTTGTTGTTGTTGTTGACGTTGTTGTTGTTGGTGTTGACGGTGGTGTTGTAATTGTTTTTCAGTGTTGACGTTGTTGCTGCTGTGGTTGTTGTTGAGGTTGTTGTTGTTTGTGTTAACGTTGTTGTTGTTGTTGACGTTGTTGTGGCTATTGACGTTGTTCTTGTTGAGGATGTTGTTGTTGTTGACGATGATGACATTGTTGTTGGGGTGTCGTCATTGTTGTTGTTTCGGAATATGTTACCCTGTAAGTCAAAATGCCAGAATGGTTTGCTGTTGTTGTTGTTGTGGTTCATGGGCCGAAGTTCGTTACCCTTCAAATCAAATGCCATTCCGTTCTGATGTAGTCGCTGTTTTTTTTGTTGTTGTTGTTGCTGTTGTACCCAAATCTGACGAGTTACAACGCACACTTTTCGCCGAAACCTGAACTACTACAGTAACCAG
>JACVVK020000001.1:5397500-5535000 GCA_018292915.2 Batillaria attramentaria | reverse complement strand
TTTATTTTACACAACTTTACATTCTTTCAAATATTTAGCAATGTCAGCTCATCACCATTAGCAGTACATTTTCCACAACGAAACAAGGGTTCCCTGCAAAGTTATCGATACAGATCGATAGAAGAGAAATAATAATAATGAGTATTGTATAGGCGCTTTACCCAGTTTCACGAATCGGCTCAAAGCGCCGCGAACTGAACCCAACACGCACGCTCACGTGAATCTCACGCATTCTCTCACACACTGGACATAAACATATTACAATCACGTGGTGCGAAGGGTCAGCTCAGCTATTTAAATTTCGGAATTTAGAATTGCATTTATGTTTCAAATTTGGTGGGCTGAACATTTCCAAAGCAGAGGGGGAGGAAGGCGGAGTACCCGGAGAGAACCCCCGACGATCGGCCCGAATGAACGGTGCCACATACGAGAAGGAAAGATTCTTTGCCCCGAGTGGGACTCGAACCCCTGATCTCTCGCAGTGGTGACAAGTCTCTTAACCACAAGACCACCGACTGCTCGATATTACGTTCTGGCAGGGAACACTCGAAATAATCATGAAAACTGTAAAAGACACCTAATCTATAGAAGACACCATTTTGAATATTTAAGGTTTTGCCCTACAGCCGTTTGAGTTTTTTCCCCTTAAAAGCGTGAACTTTCTGAGTGACTATTTCGATTTAGACTTCAAAAGAAAAAAAAAATGTACCTATCAGAAAACACTGCTTTTTAAACACGACCCTACTGAGGCTGCTTTCTCCTCACTACCACAAAATATTCATCCTATTTATCAAATCAGGGGTTCAATCTGGGAGTTGGCAATCTGCGTGCACACCTACCTAGACCCACAGTGGGAGGAGTGTGGCAGTCGAGACATCGAGACAATCATCCGGGCAAACTTCCAGGACTTATCGAACGTACCGCTGTGCCAAGGTAAAGTCATCCAGTTTCCTAAGTCTTGATAACGGAAATAGTAAGCGGAAAGATGGAATGACGTTTCGAGGCCTTAAGAGCTTTGTCAACAACAGTGGGGATTTCAAGGACATAGCTCTGGACTAAAAATATCGGCAGAGCTCTTGCAGCTTTCAGTTCATCCTGCCACCATCGGTTCTGCTGTGCCCGCGAAATGTGGGACGTTTCTTTCACTGTTTGTGTAATTTTTTTCTTCTTGTTTTGTTCTCTTGCGTAGACAGCTTATAGTGTTGATTTCAGTTGTTTTCAATTGTGTGATTGTGCGTTTGGGGGGAGAGAGGTGTATAATTATGTGTATCCGCTTCAATTTTTTCGCCACTCAAAAACAAATTGCCCAAACTAGGATAATAAAGATATTTGAATTGAAATGAATGTTTTTCACAGGTGCACAGGTAACAGATAGTAATGGTTGTATACATATATACATAACAAATACAGTTGCAGATATTAACACGAGACTGTAGCACAAACATGGTCCACCACCCCCCTCCCCCCCCCCCCCCCATCTAGCATACAAACATGTATCCATCCGCGAAATATTTTGTTTCTTAGAGTAGCTGATGACGTGTGTGTGTGTGTGTGTGTGTGTGTGTGTGTGTGTGTGTGTGTGTGTGTGTGTGTGTGTGTGTGTGTGTGTGTGTGTGTGTGTGTGTGTGTGTGTGTGTGTGTGTGTGTACAGACTATGACGTACGAAGGATAGAGGACGGGAGAATCATGACGTATGTTCAGGGAGAGTGGTGGTGGCTGTGTGCTGACGACTGGCGTCAGACAGAAGCCGATGTGGTCTGTAGACAGCTCGGATACTCATTCGGCAAACCTTCTCTCGTGTATGTATAATCGCTGTCAGCTCCTCATAATTATTCTGTTACAGGGGTAGACTGAAGAACATACGCCCTAACATACGCTGGCGTCCTTTGAAATGTTTACTGTTTCATTTTCATGTTGTCAGTAATTTACATTTCAACGACACACATTTTAGCTGAAATAGCCTGATTGTGACACCCAGTTGTGAAAGGGGTTGAGCGGTTAGGTCCGGTTCGACGCACAGAACTTCTCCAGTAATACTTATTGACACTCACATGCAAATGAACGATGTACGCTGCTCACTTACTCAGTAAAATGTCTACATCGAACTGCATACAATAACATTGTGATCATTACGCATCTGCAGACCGCGGACGTCTGGTAGCGTTATGGTGACGGAGGGAGTGTACGCCAGCGGCTCCTTTCACGTGACGTGTGTTGGCACGGAGACCGCATTGCAGGGCTGTTCCTTGAACCGAACGCACTCCTGCTCCACGTCACACGTTGCTGCTGTCGTCTGCTACAACAACGGTAAAAGGGTTTTCCGTCTGGTCAATTATGATGTTCACTATGCACACGTGCCTGCTTATGGTCTGCAGCTCTGACCAGTCTTCAGCAGGTCTTGAAAAAAATCAAACAAACTGATGTAACCTTGAAAAAGGGCTGACAAAATATGCTGTAGATCTGTATCAAGGTCCCAGTCGGCGTAAATTTGTTCCAAAACCCCGCGGACTTGTTGTTCTGTTATCTCTCTGCAGACAGAATTGTTTCTGACCGCAATTGAAAATGAGAAAATCGTCATGTTGTTTTGGGAATTTAAAAACTTGATTTATTTTTTTATTACTTGCTTACCTCAGCAAAATCTGGTTTCCTCGGGAGTGGGTGGGTGGGTTTTTGGGGGTTTAACGTCCCTTTCCACCACATACGGGTGATATCAAAGGCGGGGCAGTGATGAAAAAGCCAGCACAAATATTTGGCCCCAGCCGGGATACGAACTCACGACCCGAGCATTAGAAGTCCAACGCTCTGCCATTCGACCAACCCGGCTCCTGGGTTTCCTCGGGGGGTGGTACTGTATCTCAATAGGAACGGTGCAGCTCTTGAAAGTCTTTTGAGAGAACTGGACAAGCCAGTTGTTTTTCTCTGGTTTGTTACTTGTTTCGTCTGACCTGTCGTTGCAGCCTACCGGTTCGAGCTCGTCACTGCCCAGCCAAACGATCAGCACGGCTTTGTCAAGCTGACACGGGATGAAGGTGAAGGCCACGTCTGCCTCCCCGAGGTCACTGACCTGAACGCGCACGTCCTGTGTCTCGAGGCGGGGTACGCCGGGGGTTCCCCCTCCAACGCACCCCCTCCCTCCACCTCTCCCGGACCTGTGTGGCGGTTGGAGATGGAGTGTGGTCAGCAGACGACCGACGTCAACGCTTGTCTCAGGCCTCCATACTGGAGTCACCAGGTGACCACGGACGGTGACTGCCAGGTGGTGAACGTCTTCTGCTACAGTTCGCAAGGTATGCTCTGCCGTACATGATGGCATAACCAAGGACTAGCGTTTTTTTTTTGTTTTTTTTTTAAACTACTTTATTATCCCTTTCAGGAAAATCGGGCTGCATTTTCCGGGGGAAGCGCTCCGCCGCGGTGCAGCGCCACCCAATACCTATCCTTCCTTTTTTTATAATTTTGCTGGGGGAGGAAAGCCGGATAATTCGGAGAGAAACCCCCGATAGCCAGGAAAAACCGGTATCACATATCACAATCTCCACCTGGGCTCGAAACCACGCTTCATCGCCATAAGATTGGTGACGGCCGTTCAGTAGCGCAGCGGCTAAATCCGACCCGCTACCTATTACACCACCGCTCACCCCCATCGACTGAGTCCTTGAGATAAACTTACCGTAATCTTTCTGCAGAACTCGAGGTGTTGTTTTACTTTCAGCTCACATGGGTCAGCTGCTGAAGGTAAACGCAAATATCGGAATAACCAATGTTCCTGAAACTTGTACTAAGGAGGAGGAGGAGGTGTGTGTGTGTGTGTGTGTGTGTGTGTGTGTGTGTGTGTGTGTGTGTGTGTGTGTGTGTGTGTGTGTGTGTGTGAATTATTTGGGCACAACGCCGAGGCAAACCACAATGACTATCTCACCACGATGACAAGAGTTTAACGTCCTTTTCCACCACATAAGGGATATCAAAGATGGGGCAACGAGGAAAAAAAGCCAGTACAAAATATTTGGCCCCAGCTGGGATTCGAACTCAACACGAACTTTGAGTCCAACGCTTTACCATTCGGCAAACCCGGCTCCCCACGATTACAAGAAATACATGATGTGTTTACTAAGGATGTCACAGGGGGCAGGTTATTTTTTACCAACACGAGAGTTTGCTAATGACGTACAGGATTCAGTCACCTGGGCCCGTATATAATAGTCGAGGTTAGGGCTTTTAGCACTGGGTTAGAGTCTAGACTAGAAATAAACTAGCTCTAGGGTTACATTTTCTGTTGTTTTTTTGTTTTAAATCAAGAAGCGGGCCCATCCCAGCAAGGTGCCTAAGCCGTTATAGGAGGAATTTTTCTCCCTTTCTTCGCTTCCTTTCATTTTTAATTTTACTTTGGGGTTTCTTTTGTCCTAGTCTGGGTTAGGCCCGTAGCCGTGGGTTGAATTAACCTCGACTTTTACATACGGGCCTTGCCGTCCCAACCCTTGTGCCAGAAAAATATCAAACATCACTTCATGGTCATCCGTGCTGTCAATCGACCTGTCGTGTTTTTCTACCGCCAGCTCGCCTCCACAACGGTTTCTCCAACACAAGCGGCATAGTGATGATGTACCGGGACGGTAGTCCTGCCCACCTCCCCTCTCTGCACCCCGTGTGTCGCGACGGCTTCACCAACGCCTCTGCCACCATTTTCTGCGTTGAGTCCGGCTTTCCCCTGGGCGGCCACGCCTTGCCCTACAACCCGTTCTACCTGACACACGGGGACTATGTGTCCGCTGTCTGTACAGGGAGCGAGAGTAGACTCCAGGACTGTGTAATAAGTCAGACCGCCTGGTCAGGTTGTTCCGGGCCTGCTGTTGTCAGGTGCAACTCGCAGAACGCTGAGGGTGGTGCGTACATGGTTGAAGTTCACTTCTCTTAATTTTAATTCTTAAAAGCCCAATTTTTCTTGAAATCTTCAGACCACAAGGAGCCACTTCAAGCCACTGTTACGCAATATGCAGCGGTCTTGGGCCTAGCTGGGAAGGCCTACGCTTTGCGTAATAGTGGCTTGAAGTGGCTGCTACTGGCGTGCTTTGGCTTGTACTTTTTAACCAGTCAATTCAATTCAAAATACTTTATTGTCTCTTTAAGAGAGACTCTAAAAACAGAAAATCTTCTTTGGACACACATGATGCTCTGTCACAGATAAGATAAAATACAGTTATTAAAGATCTTGATATAAAACATAAAAATAAAATAGGGTTAAACATTAAGGTCTAACAAACTTCAGAACAATTTAAAACAAGTAATCATGCAGACTATCAACTCTAAAACTGTTTAACAAGAAAAAACAGATTCTCTCTCTCCCCCCCCCCCCCCCCTCGCAAATGCACAAGGTTACTAACGTAAGCCGTTTATATATAGCAAGCAGGAGTGTTCGGGCTCGGACACCGTCTGGTCCCCGAAATGGAAAATGCTGTTGCAGTTACTAAGAATGTTCAGACCTTTGTTTGGTTTTGTGATTCTCTTTTCTCGGAGGAAATAATTAAAATGTTTCTTTTTCTTGAGTATGCTAAAAACGCAGAAGTTTTTCGCTAGCGGAAGGCAGGATGGGCGACGGCTGATACGGGTAGAGTAAAGCTCTCGTTGAGAGCTAGCACCAATAAGTTTGTTGTAAATTTTCTCCTTTTTTGTGGCCCATCAGCTGCGGAGTTGAGCGCGAAGCTTGCCCCAGACGGCACCCAACTACTGGTGTACACTGACGGTCAGTGGGGGACGGTGTGCGCTGACCACTGGACGGACGCCGAAGCGAACGCCGCTTGCAGACAAATGGGTCATCCCCATGGTTACGTCGCCACCTCCATCCCTGGGGGAACCTACCCGCACGTGCTGCACGAGGTCAAGTGTGACGTCAGTGACTCCAGTCTGGGTCAGTGCAGCTTCCAGCACGTACGGTCCGATGCGTGTCAGATATTTGATGCTGCTGCCGTCAAGTGCACAAGTGAAGAGAGTAAGCGTTTTGCAAATGTGCCATTGTACACTGGGCGTTTATAATTTGTATTTATCGTTACTTAGAAATCATTATTTCCACCTTTGTGATGGTGGGTGGGTTGGTGGATGTTTGCTAGTTGAAGGTCTTTTTTCCACCACGTATGGGTGATAACAAAGGCGGGGCAACGAGAAAAAGGCCAGCAAAAATATTTGGCTCAAGCCGGGATTTGAACTCACGACCCGAGCATTGAAAGGTCTACCACTCTGCTGTCCCGGCTTCCCCTTTGTAATAATTATGCAGTGTGAAGTGAGGCCTACGGAGAAAACGGTGAGAGATAGGGGATGGAGTTAGGCATTCATCGTTCTGTGCTGGAGGTAAGCCATGAAGCTGATGTCATAATAGGAGCATTGGGTAAGGGAGACGATCCCAAGACGACAACAAGAAGAAGAAGAAAGTACGTGGTAGGAAAAAAAAAAAAAAACTCCATGTAAGGCCTGCTGTGCCCGCTTATTGTCAGAAACAGATTAAATTTTTTTTTTTTTAATGAGCAGACATGGTTTTGTAGAAGATGAAAACAGACAGCATAACCCCTGGTGATGTCAATATTTCGACTTTAGGAAGCTCACTTCAGGAGTAGTGCTCAGATGTATACCTAAGTCTGTATACCGACAGAACAGTTGATTGTGTTGTTTGGTTTTGTTTCTCAATTGTACCAGGCTGCGCTTTTGGTTGGGTTCATTTTTTATTTGCACGAGGCTGTGTTTTCTCTAGAGGTAACCTACAGCCTGAAGGGTGGAACGTCATCCAATTACGGACTTGTGTACGTCAACACTTCCTCTGCACTTCCCTTGGCTCTCCTGCACGCCGAGCTGACCCCGACCCTGTACGACATCTTGTGCCGTACCCTGGGGTTCACAAGTGGCGAGGAGTACCTGGGGCCCTTGTCTCCCCCCGGAGGCCCCACCTCCCTTCCGTTGTGGCAGGCAGAGTTCGACCCGTCGTGTTTCAGCGCCAGCACCACCCCAGCTGCGTTTGACTTGTGTCGGAACAACTCCGGTTCGCGGTCGATGTGCGAAAGCAGTTCCACTACTGATTGTACCCAGAGGGCGGCCAAGGCTTTCTGCTACAAATCCAAGGGTGAGCTGTGTTTAGTTCATTCAGCACCCCTCCCCTCCCCCCTCCCCCCCAAGAACCCAACAACAAACAACAAAAACACCCCCTCCCAAAAACAAACATGCAAACAACAACAACAACAACAACAAACCCCCCAGCCAAAAACAAAAACAAAAAACAACAAATACAAGAACCCCCAAAAACAAAGATTCCAGAAAACGCTGCCTAAACTCGACTCAATAAGTGCGCACAGCAGACACGTACGTTGTCACGTGGTAAAATAACGAAAAATTAATGGAGGGCGGGCAGTTGCGCCGTAAAAAAAAAAATAAAAAATTAAAACTTTATTATCTTTAACTGTATTGTCCAAAACAGAACAGGTGAAGATAATCCTGTTTCTGTTTCAGTGCGTCTGCACACGGGATTTCACAACACGACGGGTATTGTCCAGATTCTGCAGGACGGCGTCTGGTGGGACACGTGTCCCTATGACATCACACAGACAGCCGCTAACGTCATTTGCCGCGACGTCATGGGGTCGCGCACAGCCACGGCGATCAGGCTTGGGTTGTCAGACTTGTACTTTCCGCACTTTTCCTCAACAGTGCGGCGTGGATCGACTGTGACGTGCACTGATGATGACGTCATTGCTGCAGATTGCATCACTATTGACGTAGACGTTGAATGCGACATGGAAGAATCAGCGACTGTTGTTTGTTACGACGAGAACAGACCGCATGGTGAGTGTGTGTGTGTGTGTGTGTGTGTGTGTGTGTGTGTGTGTGTGTGTGTGTGTGTGTGTGTGTGTGCATTGATAGCTAGAATCATATTTGATGTTTTCAATTGTGATTTCTATCGTTCAGTGATAGGGACTGCACACGCTGATTGCCTTATATAGTTACTTGCACCAAACCAAAACAACTACAGCAACAACAACAATGCCCCCCGAAACCAACCAACCAACTTAAACTTTATAAAGAAAGAAGGAAACAAACAAACAACAGCAGAAACAACAACAACAACCAAAACAAAACAAACAAAAGAAACAAAACAAAAATCAGAAATGAGCAAAACAAACCCATAACAAAAAGGAAACATCAAGAACACCCCCCCCCCCCAAAAAAAAAAAAAAAAAACAACAACAGAAACACCCCCTCTACACCCCCGTCCCCCTCCCCCTCCCGTTCATCCCTCCTCCCCGATGGAAAAAAGAAAAGAAAAGAAGGGGGAAAAAAGAAGAAGAAGAAGAAAAAAAAAAGGAAACCCCACAAAACGAACCACCCACCCAACCAGCCTTCTGTATAATATTATTATAACTGTGCAGACCAGATTACAGAGTGGCGCGTGGACCCCAACGGGCGAGTGGTGGTCAAGCGGTATGGCATGTGGGGCACAGTGTGCGAATACTCGTTCTCTGCAGAGGAGAGCAAGGCTGTGTGCAGGCAGTCGGGCTCCTACAGCGGCAGATGGGCGTCACCTGGTCCTCCTAGTCCCCGGGTGTAAGTACACTTTATCATCGTCACCCGGGGGGGGGGGGGGGGGGGGGGGGGGGGGTGGTGGTGGTGGTGGTGGTTGGGAGGGGGATATTAAAAAAAACCCTTTTAATTCTCTTTTACATCAAATACACAGAAGTAAAATAGTTGACTAACATTGCAAGTAACATATTTCAATTAACCAATTAAAAATATAGCGAAAGCGAAACAAACAGCTATACACATACCAACATGAGAGAGAGAGAGAGAGAGAGAGAGAGGTGTTGGGGGGGGGGCTTGGGGGGGGGGCAAATATATCAATTATATTATATTCTACCTCGCTCTGCGTGACGTTTTACACACATTGTGCACCTAGGACAATCTTTATTTCACTGGAAACAACAAAATCAATTTCATCTCATCTTACGTTATCGCAAGCATAGGATCACAAAAGCAAGTTTCACGCGCGCGCTCTTGTGTGTGTGTGTGTGTGTGTGTGTGTGTGTGTGTGTGTGTGTGTGTGTGTGCGTGTGTGTGTGCGTGTGTGTGTGTGTCAGTGTGTGTGTTCGCGCGCTCAAGCAAGGTGACGTCACTGTGCTACTCTAACTGCACATAATTGTCGACTGTGTTTCAGACCGATGTGGGTGGAAGCTATGGAGTGTGCTGGAGCCAACGAATATTACAACGACGACGACGACTACAGCAACGACGACTACTTTGACGAACCGCTAGAGCTGTGCACTATCACCGCCATGAGCCCCACGTCCGATTGGTGCTACTCTGACGCTTTTGTTGACTGCTTCTGATCTACATCTTTGCCACTGAGTTTCACATTCTACCGGCCAAGTTGCGACCATAGTCGTAACAGTTTGTTGACAGCTTACCTCCCTTTTCAACATGTCACCTGTCGGGTTCCCTTGGCAACACGCTGAAGGTGATGTCAAAAATGGAGTCAAACATTCAACTCGGCAACACTTTCCCTAAATATAAAATCATTTGGCACACATGCTGCCATGTCACCACGGGATTCAGACGGCTGGTGCCAAGCGTACGATCATAGCGTCATTGTAGAAAAGCCTCAAAAGGGTTAAACATTTGATCTCCTCAATATCAGAGCCTGCAAAGTTACATTTAAAAAAAATCCATTTGCAATGTCCATAGTCAATTCAGTTCATTACAGTTCAGTTCAACTGACTGAATGTGAAATGCCGCATCGGTAAACACGGAAACTTTTGCAATGACAGTATAAATGAACAACACCAAAATGACTCGGACTGTTGAACGAATTTTACTTTGACATAGGCACTGAGCTATTTTGCATTCTGAGTTTTTGTTTTGCTACAATTGAACTGAACGGCTTTTCAATTGTGATGTCAGACGGTCTCCAGCTCAGCGAAAACAGAGCTACAGAAATTAAAATACCCCAATGTTTACAAACCGAAATCAAAATCGGAGCATGTGGCACCGCACTGAGGGGGCGGGGAGGAAAAACGATCCGTAAAATCGACGATGGAAGGGAAGCTATTACTGCCCGATTCCTAACTGTAGGAGAGGTTGCTTCCCGTGGTTCAAGAAAAGCCACTTCCTCGTGGCGTATCTCTAGAAACTAGACCGGGCAACGACAGAGAAAACTTGCAGACGAATTGCCAACTGCACATAATTATTACTGAGTAACGTGTCCGACTGAATAGAGTTATAACAACCTACCAGCCAATTCCAGCACCAACAACTTAAAAAAAATCTCAGGCACTCTTGAGGAACAACAACACTGACATGAAGTAAACGGGTATACTTTTTTTTTTTTTTTTTTTTTTAAAACAGTCATACAAGGATACAGATCTGCAACAGCAGACATTTGAGACAAGACAAGTGAGATATTTGCAGACATTGAGACATGAAACAAGACATGTGAGATAATTATTCGTGGAGAGTTGAGACATGACACAACGCAAGTGAGATATTTGCAGACGTTTAGATATGAAACAAGACACGTGAGATAATTATTCGTAGGCAGCTGAGACATGAAACATGACATGTGAGATAATTGCACCAGCCCTGTCCGAACCCTGCGACAGTAAACTCGTGTTACTGTGGCCATTTCGATCTCAGAAATGTATCATTCGGTACACAGTGAAACGGGTGGCAAGAAATGCACGAGCGATTCGTGTAAAGAGCGGTAACATTAATGCCTATGAATCATAAGCTATAGAATTCAAATCAATAAAATGAGTATGAACACTCGTTGGCACGGAGCTGACAAAATCGTAGAAATAAACAGAAAGAAAATGAAAATGGTTGTGATAGCTTGAGTTGACAAAATCATGTCAAACAAACAAACAAATAAAGAAACAAACAACCCCAATATAATTTGTAATGTCTTGAGACATAAGCAAACATACATTCAGGGGCGCCGGAACCGGGGGAGGGGGGGCAGCTGCCCTCCCTTGTACCCCCCCCCCCCCCCGCATCCCCCCGCTTTTCACTTTCTTTGGGCAACGTCCTTCCTTTCAGTGGCTCCCTGGTTCGTAAAGGTTTTTGTTTGCGGAGCATCAGATGCCCCCCCCCCCCCCCCGCTTTTCACTTTCTCCGGGCAACGTCCTTCCTTTTTTTTCACTGGCTCACTGGTTCGGAAAGGTTTTTGTCTGTGCAGCATCTGAACGCCGCCCCCCCCCCCCCCCCCCCCCGCGCTTTTCACTTTCTCTGGGCAACATCCTTCCTTTCACTGGCTCTGGCGTTTCCTCCTCTGAGATTCTGCCCCCCCCCCCAACATCTTCCGGCGCCCCTGTACATGGGAGTAGCAGTACACACACTGAACAGAAATGTATTTCACAAAACGTTGACTTCGTACTTGTACACGTTTTGAAAATGAACACCATATCGTTGCACGACTAGTGTGATTGAAACAAGTTTAAAGTAATCAATAAAGACATGCAACTCTATTAGTCGTCACGTGGTGAAATGGCCTAAGTGCCGTGGACTGGAGAAGCACTCAGACCCTTTTACAATTACACTGCAGAACGTTAGTCACGGCTTTTGAACTCTTTTGAACACCCACAAGAGTGTTGACAATGAAATCTTGAATACGTTGTATCAAAAAAATAAAAAATCGTTTGAAACAAATTCTGCTCTTCCTGAAATATTATTTGCATGCCTGTTAACTCTTAAAAGCCAGTGCCGAAATTTTACTTGAAATCTTCAGATCGCTAGAAGCCACTTAAAGCCATAATTATGCAGCGGTCTCGGGCCTAGCGAGAAAGGCCCGCCGCCTTACGTAATACTGGCCCCGTTTACATTAGAGAGCGCTCTGAGGGCGCCCCTAAAGCGCACCGTACTGAGAGCGCTCCACGGCGTTTACATTACACAATCGTGGAAGGGGAGCTGATATGTGACATATTCAAGATGGCAGCGCCCAGAAAGCACGTGTTTTTGTATGCCTGGCAGAAAAAAAAAGATCTTTCGCCATTTGCAAAAACTATGGCCT
This sequence comes from Batillaria attramentaria, assembly GCA_018292915.2. Taxonomy (NCBI): domain Eukaryota; kingdom Metazoa; phylum Mollusca; class Gastropoda; family Batillariidae; genus Batillaria; species Batillaria attramentaria. The sequence continues at coordinate 5,522,969 of JACVVK020000001.1, read as the reverse complement.
GTTGCTACGGTGACACAGGGCCCCACGTGACGTGACGAAAGCGCCCTAAGCTAGACTGAGCGCCCTCAGACTACCCACTGTAGGTAGTCTGAGAGCGGCGCGCTTTCGGAGCGGTTTGTCCAAGTGTAAATGCGACAGGGCGCTCTCAGAGCGCTCTCAGGGCGGTATTTTAAGCGAATGTAAACGGGGCCAGTGTCTTAAAGTGTGTGTGTGTGTGTGTGTGTGTGTGTGTGTGTGTGTGTGTGTGTGTGTGTGTGTGTGTGTGTGTGTATTTGTTGGTATGAGTGCGGGAGTACGCGCATTGAGTCACTTTGTGAGAATTCAGCGCTATAGAAGTACAATTCATTGTTATTCAGTATTATTAATTAAACTGCAAATACGCAGAAGATCGTTTAGACCCTTCAGTCTGTTTGATTAGACGAGCTCAGTCCTGCTTCCCCAAACCTCACTCACTCCATTCCTTCCCCCCTTCTATCGGCATCTGGAACTGACTCCCTCCCCATTCACGTTAGTGCCGAACTGACCTAGGCCACCTATGCCGGTCACAGTCTCCACAATGCACCTCAGTAGACGTCCGGTAGAAGACTGGACTTCTATCCCTTAACTCCGCTGCTCTCCTGAGGTTTTTTTTTTATTAAAAATTAACTCGGCTTTTTATTCGAGTAAAGAAAGGCACTGAATGGACGCACCCAACCTTACTCAAACTGTAAAAAATGAGCAAGTAGCGATTGCATCAGCGACAAGCACTACTCAAAGGGAGCGAATAGCCGGATAAGTTAACGATGCAGAGAACTAATTCTCTCCCTTGAAGTGTCCACTTCCCTTTTGCTGAAACTAGAATAACCCCATCCCCGTACCAGGGGCCGACGCCACCTAGTGTAGCGTCGGCCCCTGGTACGGGGATGGAATAACCCCAAGAACTATCACTGAAGACGGAAGAAGAAAGGGAACTGACCTGATTTTTATGTCAACTTGCCGCGCAGCAGTGAAAGCGTCTGGTAATAACTGACACGAAGCTAGCGTCAGCTGGCATAAAGCGCGCGTATTGCATCTCGCGTGACTGAATGACCAATCGCTAGACGAGGAATTTTTCTAATCATACTGAGTTTCAGTTCTTGCCTAGTACCCGTATGCTCACGCTGAGGGATGTTACCTAGAACTTTTGGTTTTCCCCCACGAGGAGGAGAAGAAGAAGATAGCAAACACTAAACCACCGATGGACATTCCAATAACTGACCACAAACTGGCAGAAAAGTCGCACAAAATAGCTGAAGCGTCCGTGGACTTCCTCAACACCACTAATTAAGTCAGTACGTTTTTGCGATACACAGCGATGCCACTATTATCTGTCACACTTCCTAATCGTTTTCTGTTCAGTCGAAACCTGTTTAACGCTTCCCCCAAAACTGATGCGCAGTTGGTGGTAAAGATTTTAAAAAAGAAGAAAAGCTCGGAAAAGATCTGCTAAGGTGGCTAGTCCTTCCCCGTTGCGTTTTTCAGCTAGCAGCCAGTGACGGGTTGAAGGTTGTGCGTGACTTGACGAGAAGCTAAAACCAGATCCCCATTAGATAGCTGGACTAGGTTTCAGGTAACTCACGCCTAATTAAGTGGTTTAAGCTAGCGACAGTTAGGGGTGTTAAGTAACTCGGACAACTCATTTGCAATCGTTAAAAAAAAAGAAGAAAATCCCTGGAAAGTAGACCACAGTTGAAGCGTAATCGGTTGTACACGTATGAGTAGCAAATTAAAAAAAAAAAAAAAAAAAAGACGAAGAAAATAGGGGGAAAAAAGAAGAAAAAATGGAATTAATTGGTTTTCCTTGTCAAACTGTATTTTTTTTTATCAAATAAGTTAAAAGGAAATTACTGTCGTAATTAAAGACCTTACGCAAACATGCTTAGTAGTCATTATTCATATTATTCATACTACTGCATTTCAAACAGCACCTGTCAAATACAACGATATCAGTTGACGTTTAGGTAGAAAATTTTCGGTCTCATTTCGCAAATCTCGTACACGCGTAATGCACACTGGACAAACTGAACAAACAAACAAACAAACACGGAACAGGAAGTATATGCTGTATGCCCCTGAGTTAGACGCTTAAGTGTTACACTGCTTAATATTAGTTCCCTTTTAAAATGTTCCTTATATATATAGGTGATGATTACGGCGAACGGGGCGTGGGGGGGGGGGGGGGGGCACCACCGCACAGCTTCAGGAAGTAAAAAAAAAATGTCCACAACCGGGGTAGCTAAACTGCTTTTTATTCATCAGTGATGTTCACGCACGCCGCATGATTGTGCTAATCTACCCAATTTTTAACCCTCAAACATTGGAAAGGTCAAACAGCCTTACTATATTACTGCTAATGCGACATTCATACATGTACCCAATTTTTACCGTCAGACCCTCTAAACACCCACTCTATGACAGTGCTGCTAACACGACGATACTTTACCCGATTCAGTTTTACCCTCAAACCTTCAAAACACCCACCCTATTACAATACTGTTAAACCGACTATGATATGGTATGGTATGGTATGGTATGGTATGGTATGGTATACTTCTCCTCGGCGCACATATCCATCTCTGCTGAAATGCTCACGGCGCCGCAGGGCTGGAGGACGAAGCAGTGAAAGCCTGCTGCCGCTAAGCGCTACTTTATGTGCAAACCTCCACCCTGCTATTGACTCTGGTGAATATAATTATAATATATTCACCCTGGTGAATAAACTCTGATATACCCGATATTTGCCGTCAGACCCTCAAAACATCCACCCTGCCATGTAATACTGTTAACACGATTACAGGTGACGTTTGGATTTTACAGTCTACCGGGTATTAAGGCGAATGTACTTGTTCAGGCTGTGCGGATGTTACCATTTTCCGTTGCCCACAACGACACAGAATGGTCAAAGGTTCAAAGACAGCGCGGTAGGACTCACTGCAATCGGCCGTATCATTACCTACACGTCGCAGTACTCTCGTGTAATACTTGACAGGAATGCATTCTAACGTGGTGACTGGTGACGGAATGTTCATCTCCGTTCCTCTGCCCGCGGTGTGGTCTCCGATGGCGCAGTTTCTGCACACGCACACGCGGTCCAGAAGCGCGGAAGGCACTCGACTCTCGTCGTAGTTCAGGACGGGGATCGAAGGGCAAAAGTCGCCGTCACTATTGTGAAGACTACCAGCGTCGTCCAGGGACGGGCACTTCGGAACTTCCTTCCTGTCTACCAACGGCGTCTTTCGAATGAGGTCCGTGTAATTTGGGTACTCTAGGTAGAGGTCGTCGAGGGTTGGAGAGATTGCTTCCCGGAAGACGGAATACTGGAAGAAGCTTTCGTGCAAGACTGTCTTCTCCCTCCAGTGTTTTTCAAGCTCGTTCGGCGAAGGGGCTTGACATTTCTTGGTCGTGCACAATCTTGCGCCGAGCACAATTGTAATGACTATGTACTGCAAAAACAAAACAGGGTTGTTAGAAGTTTAACTGCAACTAAACAGAACTTTTAGAGAGGGGGAGAGAGAAACAGAGAAGGTTAACTTGCTGACTGCAACTAAACAGAACTTTTAGGGAGGGGGAGAGAGAAACAGAGAAGGTTAACTTGCTGACTGCAACTAAACAGAACTTTTAGGGAGGGGGAGAGAGAAACAGAGAAGGTTAACTTGCTGACTGCAACTAAACAGAACTTTTAGGGAGGGGGAGAGAGAAACAGAGAAGGTTAACTTGCTGACTGCAACTAAACAGAACTTTTAGGGAGGGGGAGAGAGAAACAGAGAAGGTTAACTTGCTGACTGCAACTAAACAGAACTTTTAGAGAGGGGGAGAGAGAAACAGAGAAGGTTAACTTGCTGACTGCAACTAAACAGAACTTTTAGGGAGGGGGAGAGAGAAACAGAGAAGGTTAACTTGCTGACTGCAACTAAACAGAACTTTTAGGGAGGGGGAGAGAGAAACAGAGAAGGTTAACTTGCTGACTGCAACTAAACAGAACTTTTAGGGAGGGGGAGAGAGAAACAGAGAAGGTTAACTTGCTGACTGCAACTAAACAGAACTTTTAGGGAGGGGGAGAGAGAAACAGAGAAGGTTAACTTGCTGACTGCAACTAAACAGAACTTTTAGGGAGGGGGAGAGAGAAACAGAGAAGGTTAACTTGCTGACTGCAACTAAACAGAACTTTTAGGGAGGGGGAGAGAGAAACAGAGAAGGTTAACTTGCTGACTGCAACTAAACAGAACTTTTAGGGAGGGGGAGAGAGAAACAGAGAAGGTTAACTTGCTGACTGCAACTAAACAGAACTTTTAGAGAGGGGGAGAGAGAAACAGAGAAGGTTAACTTGCTGACTGCAACTAAACAGAACTTTTAGAGAGGGGGAGAGAGAAACAGAGAAGGTTAACTTGCTGACTGCAACTAAACAGAACTTTTAGAGAGGGGGAGAGAGAAACAGAGAAGGTTAACTTGCTGACTGCAACTAAACAGAACTTTTAGAGAGGGGGAGAGAGAAACAGAGAAGGTTAACTTGCTGACTGCAACTAAACAGAACTTTTAGGGAGGGGGAGAGAGAAACAGAGAAGGTTAACTTGCTGACTGCAACTAAACAGAACTTTTAGGGAGGGGGAGAGAGAAACAGAGAAGGTTAACTTGCTGACTGCAACTAAACAGAACTTTTAGGGAGGGGGAGAGAGAAACAGAGAAGGTTAACTTGCTGACTGCAACTAAACAGAACTTTTAGGGAGGGGGAGAGAGAAACAGAGAAGGTTAACTTGCTGACTGCAACTAAACAGAACTTTTAGGGAGGGGGAGAGAGAAACAGAGAAGGTTAACTTGCTGACTGCAACTAAACAGAACTTTTAGGGAGGGGGAGAGAGAAACAGAGAAGGTTAACTTGCTGACTGCAACTAAACAGAACTTTTAGGGAGGGGGAGAGAGAAACAGAGAAGGTTAACTTGCTGACTGCAACTAAACAGAACTTTTAGAGAGGGGGAGAGAGAAACAGAGAAGGTTAACTTGCTGACTGCAACTAAACAGAACTTTTAGAGAGGGGGAGAGAGAAACAGAGAAGGTTAACTTGCTGACTGCAACTAAACAGAACTTTTAGAGAGGGGGAGAGAGAAACAGAGAAGGTTAACTTGCTGACTGCAACTAAACAGAACTTTTAGGGAGGGGGAGAGAGAAACAGAGAAGGTTAACTTGCTGACTGCAACTAAACAGAACTTTTAGGGAGGGGGAGAGAGAAACAGAGAAGGTTAACTTGCTGACTGCAACTAAACAGAACTTTTAGGGAGGGGGAGAGAGAAACAGAGAAGGTTAACTTGCTGACTGCAACTAAACAGAACTTTTAGGGAGGGGGAGAGAGAAACAGAGAAGGTTAACTTGCTGACTGCAACTAAACAGAACTTTTAGGGAGGGGGAGAGAGAAACAGAGAAGGTTAACTTGCTGACTGCAACTAAACAGAACTTTTAGGGAGGGGGAGAGAGAAACAGAGAAGGTTAACTTGCTGACTGCAACTAAACAGAACTTTTAGGGAGGGGGAGAGAGAAACAGAGAAGGTTAACTTGCTGACTGCAACTAAACAGAACTTTTAGGGAGGGGGAGAGAGAAACAGAGAAGGTTAACTTGCTGACTGCAACTAAACAGAACTTTTAGAGAGGGGGAGAGAGAAACAGAGAAGGTTAACTTGCTGACTGCAACTAAACAGAACTTTTAGAGAGGGGGAGAGAGAAACAGAGAAGGTTAACTTGCTGACTGCAACTAAACAGAACTTTTAGAGAGGGGGAGAGAGAAACAGAGAAGGTTAACTTGCTGACTGCAACTAAACAGAACTTTTAGAGAGGGGGAGAGAGAAACAGAGAAGGTTAACTTGCTGACTGCAACTAAACAGAACTTTTAGAGAGGGGGAGAGAGAAACAGAGAAGGTTAACTTGCTGACTGCAACTAAACAGAACTTTTAGAGAGGGGGAGAGAGAAACAGAGAAGGTTAACTTGCTGACTGCAACTAAACAGAACTTTTAGAGAGGGGGAGAGAGAAACAGAGAAGGTTAACTTGCTGACTGCAACTAAACAGAACTTTTAGAGAGGGGGAGAGAGAAACAGAGAAGGTTAACTTGCTGACTGCAACTAAACAGAACTTTTAGAGAGGGGGAGAGAGAAACACAGAAAACAAACAATGGTAAACAAAATGACGTCAGTAAGCAACAGCAACACAACAGCCAGCACCAAGAAATGAAACCAACCGAAACAAAGGAAATAGAAGAAAATCTCAATATATTCATCTACTTCTCCACGGCAACAAAGACCTTCCATTGCCAGTCAACAATATATATTTTTAACACTTTCGGCACGTTTCTCCTAGCTTTACACATACATATCAAGAACGACTGTGGCAGCTGACCGTTGGTGAAAAAAGAATGCTCAGCAACAGAGACCTCTCTCTCTCCAAGCAGCTTTCGACTCACTTTGTTAATGGCCTCAAGTAACTATTATACAGCTAAGAACCTGGAATTATATATTTTTCTAGCTTTAAGAAAAAGACAACAGTTGCTCAGCTAAGTTGATATGTTTTATTTTGCACTTTGGTTATTTCATGTACAAGTATTGTTGTGTATAAGAATGTCTGGTAGTCACTCTCAACTTTGAATGGGCCTAAGGCCTATCAATAAACAATTCTGATTCTGATTCTGATTCTCTCTCTCTCTCTCTCGTAATTTGTAATCAGTTTTTGATCTACCATAGCAAGGTTGCTGTAAATGAATGTTTACTGAGCATACTACGAAGTTTATCTTGACATTGCTAAAAACTGTTTGCTTGTATCGCCTCAATACGAAAATTAATAAATCTGTTTAAACCAAGAAAACCTAGAAGAAAACTGCCGACCTACCTACCTACCTACCTACCTAACAACAACAACAACAACAACAACAAACCAAGCAAACAACGACTTACAACCCCAGGCAAGTAAAATCCCACAAAAAGGCAGAAAACGTTGATTTCTTACCGAAAACATCATGATGTTTGTACGTTTGTTGTACGAACACCTCACCGACGTTGTGAAACTGCGAGTTTGCGAGAATAACCACTAACTATGGCCTGCAGTGAATGACTCGTGCATACATCACACTGTGCTTGGATAATGTATCCGTTCTTTACAAACTTCCAAATTTATAGGACGGGAAAGGACGTTTTGTCCGAAACATTCATCAAACCCCACCGGGGTACACTGACCTACGGTTGGCCATGACAACTGGCGAATCGGACCAATCACCTGTCTCTTTGCCGTTTAATAAATTTGTTTCTGTCCTGATGGAATTTTAGTGCCAATGTCATCTTGGAGAGTTCAACTAAAACTGGATTTTTTTCCCTTCCAAATCTCGACATACATGGACAGTGGGTGCCCAGAATAATTGTCAATGTATTGAAATTACACGATTTCACAGAAAATGGCAAATTAAATGCTTTATGTCAAGTTCCGTGGATAGGAAAGGTGACAAACTTGTCAGTGTCTGCGAAGGTGCGGTTTACAATCACGCGTTCGTCCAAGCAGCTGTCAATTTCGTGACGCAGTGTTGCTAGAAATTGTTGCAACTGAAGTGTAGGGCTACAGCATAATGGGGTGGGTTAGGTATTTCGAAACTTCCTCTTGTCCGAAGTGAAGGTGATTTTAAACGGTTGAATAAGACACCTCTATTGAATACTATAAATTAAATTTTTTATGAGAGAGAGAGAGAGAGAGAGATGATGATGATGATGATGATGGTGAAACTTTATTACACAAGGATTGAGATATAGGTTCACGAGAACCTGTCTGACAATCTGTCATTGCTAAACTACAACAACATAAGATTATAAAAAGACGAAGGGGAAAGAGAGAGAAAAAAAAGCTAAATCAAAATACAAAACAAGCATATGCATGTAACACACACACACACACACACACACACACACACACACACACGCACGCACGCACGCACGCACGCACGCACGCACGCACGCACGCACACACAAGTAATACCAGCACAGAGAGAGAGAGAGAGAGAGAGAGAGAGAGAGAGAGAGAGAGAGAGAACATTCGATTTCTAAATATACGCAAAAAAGAAACAAGCGTTTTAATTCAACGTAACGAGGATGTGAGTTATTTGTACTGTATATGAAAACCAGTTTCAAACCCACTTCTCTTCCTCTTTACACCCATCGGTGAAACGGAGGTTACCCGTAATAAGAGAAAGGAAGACGGCCGACAGAGAAAAGACCTCACCCCACCCTCCCACCCAGCCAAAAGAAGAAGAAGAAGACGAAGACGAAAAAAAAAAAAAAAAAAGACAAAAAAGACAGACAGAAAAACAAATAGAAAGAAAGAAAGGAGGAAAGAAAGAAAGAAAAAGCCGAAAGACACACAGACAGTACAAAAGAAAGAAAGGAAGGGGGAGAGAGAGAAAAAAGAGGAAAATACAAAGGAAGGGGAAAATATAAAAGAAAGGGGAAAAAAACCCACAACGACAACACCAACAACATATGTCGTGAATAAACAAACAAGACACGGACAGATTTACTCATTTTTAAGCCCTTTGTTCGTCCTTTCTATAGACATTTTCAGTGCGTGATTATTTGTATTGGTGAGCGGCTGTGTGTGTGTGTGTGTGTGTGCGTGCGTGCGTGCGTGTGTGTGTGTGTGTGTGCGTGTGTGTGTGTGTGTGTGTGTGTGTGTGTGTGTGTGTGCGCGTGTGCGTGTGCGTGTGTGTGTCAGTGTGTGTGTGTGTGTGTGCACGTGCGTGCGTGCGTGCGTGCGTGCGTGTGCGTGGGTGTGTGTGTGTGTGTGTGTGTGTGTGTGTGTGTGTGTGTGTGTGTGTGTGTGTGTGTGTGTGTGTGTGTGTGAAGGAAAGTGAAAAAGCCACGCGTATTTACACGAGACTGTGCACTTCTTTACCAGCACACCTGCGGTGCCTTCTTCCTCCGCTCTACGAGCAGCCACTTTCAATTACATGGCTCATTTGTACTGCCCACATGAAACAAAAGCTATCTCATTCGCCGTGCCGTCCTGCAAAAAAAAAGACGCAAAAATATCGTTCACGGGGTGCAGTCAAAATGGACTCGGGTATATCCGGTGCTACTTCGCTTCAAAAGGGGGAGCCGGGATAGCCGAAAGGAGAGTGTTGGACTTCAGTGCTCGGGTCGTGAGTTCGAATTCCGGCTTGGGCCAAATATTTGGGCTGGCCTTTTTTTTTTTTTTTTTGTCGTTGCTCTGTGTTTGATATCACCCTTAAATTAAATTATAGGACGGAAAAGGACGTTAAACCCTCAAACACCCGCCCATCCACCCTCGCTTCACAAGTTTCGTCGTCGCTTGCTCTCACGCAAAGCCATAATTATGTTCGAAATAATCATGACCACCGGCCCCCGTAGTGTAGTGGTTAGTACTTCGGACCATGGAGCGGGAGACCCGGGTTCGAGTCCCAGCCGAGGCAAGCGGGATTTTTCCTACCCAGGTCGGCTCCTACGCAGAGCGGGTGTGCTATGGACCCAATGGGGAGGCTGTTGCCACACAGCCGCGTTTCACCCACTTCGCGGGTGCGACTTTAGGGGTGCTTCGCTTTGGTATGACACATCTGATGATGTGGATGATTACACGGCCGGCACCGCAGGTGTCGTAGTTCCCGGGCCTGGTGAACGCCGGGATATTTATGACAGGAAGCGTGGAATGCGGTCCTGTCCCGCAGTCCCAAACCACACGGACCTCATAGCATCATCTTACCATCATCCTCATCTCCATCATCATGCATAATAAAAATTGTCCCAGCTTCCGAGCCCTCCGTGGATTCTACCCATTACCTGGGACGAACACCACTGGCGCTGGCAAAGAGTTGGGGCAGCAAAAAAAAAAAAAAAAAAAAAAAAGAGAGAGAGAAAAAAAGAGAGAACTAATCATGACCATGCGCACGTATTTGCATTGTAGTAATGCGTTAGTCAACGTCGTTGTCTGTTTGAAAAAGGGCCTTTTTCTCAGTTTCACGGACAGCAGGACGTTGGAAACACTCGGTGCTACTCAAATTTGAAAATGGAAACACTCGGTGTTGCTGTCCTGGCGGTGGTACTTTTGAAGCGGAGTAGCACCTGAAACACCCGCGTCCATTTTGCGTACACCCCGTGGATGTTCTGTACAGCTACATAGTTTGTTCTCGCGTTGTTGCTTTTGTCTTTGCTTTCATTTTTGCCAGGAAACTGACATCGGTAGACCTTGGTTCTGAGGGTGTTGGTGTGGTCTATCTTGGCAAGCAGATCTGCTTTGGATTCCAAAGTGTATAGAACTAGTAGTGAAAACCGTTGTAGGAATCCCGATTGCGGTGAACTAAACCAGTCACTGACCTCGCCGGAAAGATTTGTTTGCAATGTCAACGCATCTCTCTCTCTCTCTCCTTTTGTGGGGAGCCGGGGTGGCCGAATGGTAGAGCGTTGGACTTCTTATGCTCGGGTCGTGAGTTCGTATCCCGGCTGGGGCCAAATATTTGTGCTGGCTTTTTCATCGTTGCCCCGTCTTTGATATCATCCGTATGTGGTGGAAAAGGACGTTAAACCCCCCAAACACCCACCCACCTACCCTCTCTCCTTCTGTTCGTTTTCTAGCGGTTATAAGGTGTGAGACTAGCACTTCTGCTCATAACATCCTTGTAAAATTATCCGTCTGAAAGTTCAAGTTATTCATTAATTCTCTCTGTTTTTGGTCATTGACATTGTCATTGTATCTCTGTTTGTATAGCTGAGATAGTTGAGCGTCAAACTCGTGATTTGTAGGTGGCGGGTTTTGAACCCGACAATTTGTACACACTTTTTTAATGTGCTCTGGTAACCGTCATGGTGGGGCGAGACCAACTGGGCCCGTCTATCCGTCTGTAAGTCTCTCTCTCTCTCTCTCCGGCTCTCTCTCTCACACACACACACACACACACACACACACACACACACACACACACACACACACACACACACACACGTACGTGTAGAGCCAGGGATACTGAGCAAGGTCTGTATTTACATCAAATATAAAAAAGGAATAAAAAAGACATAACAAAGTAACTGCACGTTGACTTTCCCGTTTCTAGGATTGAAAATGTACACACTCACTACTGAACAGTGCAGTGATACCACAATACAAATATAAAAAGAAGGTGATGAGGTACATAGTTTACATAAAATCAAATGCAATTCACTTCAAAACGTTACATTTTCATGTGGTAGACTTTCCACTCACTAGTATTCGTATTTTGTTAAAATTATCAGTTTTACATAATTTTTCTCTGAACATTTAATTATATTCGTTTCATGGCGTATATTTATACATCTGACAATCTAAATGATACCTTTAAAAGACTTCACCCGTTGGTGCAAACTTTAGTTGCAGATACTTTCCACTCCCTTCTCCCCACCCCACACTCTCCCCTCAGTGCCATTATTTTAGAGAGATGGGGGCGTTCTGATGTAGCAGTGTATGGAGGTCAGTACTGGTTTCTTGTGATATACTCGTCTTTCCTACGCTACTCTCATGATAATATGCAGTGTATCTACAAAAAAGGCGATGAATATTGGGAAATAACCTCACTCACAGTTCGATCTGGCATTAGGTATCTGGTAGACCGTTAACAAACAATCATCACCCTAAACAAATGGTCGACGGTTCGCTATTTCAAGAGAACCGCCATAATAATAATAATAATAATAATTTCAACTGCAATCCAAAGAAACACAGCGTAAAAAGATATATTCTTCAAAAAAGAAAAAGTAGCGTCAATTAGAGCGTTGTTTACAGAAACAAATACAGTACATTTCTCGTCAAAAACATCACATCCAGCACCATTTCTGCACGCTTTGAAACATCGTACATTTGCCATGCACCCTTGTGTTAGGTCGAAGTTTAACAACCGTTTTCTTTCACTGTCTTTCCATCAGAAGTAAAAAGCCAAGAACATTCACCCAACAAGTTTTTCCTCTTGCTGCGGTCAGTGCATTGACCATTACTGCGGTGTTGCATCTTTGAATCTTGGTCAACATTGCGATATAACTATCACTCAAGATCACCCCCCCCCCTCCCCTTTCCTCCTCCTCCCCCCTTCCGCCCACTTCTCTCTGTATTTAGTTCTTTAACTTGACGGTCGACACATTACTCTTCTGGGCATGTTTCTGTTTTTGTTGTTGTTGTTGATGTTGCTGTTTTCTTTCTTTCACACTAGCGCAGAAATGGTAAGCTTGACACTTTTCTTTCACCATTATATATAATTATAACACCATCCGTTGTTACATAAAGGGTCGTGGTCGTTACTGTATGACATTAGAGAAGTACGTCACAATGACATTGCTCAAGTCAGCTCAGGGAAAATTTTGTCAGATGCACTCTCTAACCTCGAAGATTGCCTGAATTGTATTCTGGTCGCGTGGGTCAGTGACGCACAACGGGGACCATAATTCTGTAGTGTGGTTGCATCGCAAAAGTCAGCCTCTCAGGGTTTTCTCTAACGCAGGCTTGTTGTCAAATGATACTGTAAAACAGTCGGACCGACCGGCACCAAAAATACTTACAACACTCAATCTGCCGGTGTCACTGGAGGAAGACGTATAAAATGTTCCCTTATTTGTCCTTATCGATGAGTGTGTGTAATACTTCCCCTTTATATTATCTCTGTCACGTACCAGATCCCAACCCCTTTCCTCCTCCCGCACCACCACCTTAGAAAGACGGATTCAGCAACAAACAAACACTAGCCACCTCAAAGGCAACGGTTAGTTTCCACAAAACGAGACCAAGGTTGGTTTTACAGTCTTCTATCAGCTGAGATGCAACACCTTTACCTCAGTGTGGCCTTAGCTTGCCTGGGCACGGACCAGCAAAGCAACTTGCATTTTAAGTCCTACGAACTGCGTCCACCACGGTATAGTCTGGACCACAACCATCTGTCTTTCGGCTAAAATGGCCTCCATACCCGGTAAGGTTTGGTACATGTCTTTAACCATATCTGTCCTACGGTTATACAAATGGCCTAGCCACAGATCTAAAACTTATCAGTCTCTCCTCACAACAAACGCACTACGTCAGTTTCCTCCTCGTGTCTGTCTGTTCCTTCTGAGTCGGCCGAGTCGCATTCTCTTGATGTTCCTGGCGAAGTTCTTTCCGTCCCTGACTGATGAGGTAGTGTTGAACTGGACCTGCACTGTCTGAATGCCCTCCACTTTCGGGCACTCGCCGTCCTTCACGCTGACGTCATCAATGGCCATGTCGCCCTGGTAACCGTTCTCGGTGATGCCTTCGAAAGCGATCTGTACGACACAAAGAGATAGGATTTTGTTACTGCTGGTTTATTGGACAGAGACTGATATTTCTGGTGGGCTCGTGAGAACATGCATCGTGAAGTAGATTCAGCCAGAGTACCTTTGCTGTGCCGTGGACAAGTCAGTCCGGCAGCTCGAGTCAGTGTCTGACGACGTGCTGATCAATGAAAGTACCATCAGGCATTCATCAAAATTCCATGACAAAACGAAACAACAACAACAACAACAAAACACACACACACACACACACACACACACACACACACACACACACACACACACACACACACACACACACACCGGGCACACACACGACATGACACACCGTGACAAACCGCCACACACACACACACACACACCGCCACCACCACTACCACCCACAAAGGCACTCGCTGACTCCTTGAAAACTCCTGATTACTATAACAAACCACATCTTCCCCGAAAGCATAAGACTAGTTCCATCGTGCCAGTGCCTGGGAAGAAAGTGAGGTGGGCCGCCGGAAGTGATGTGGAACATCAAATAGATTGTAGGGGTAGATAATTATTTTCAACCATCTAATTAACCCCGAGTTCCAAGATCAGTCAACTGTGACCGCTCCACTAGGCCACAGGTACCATACCGGTGCTAGCAGGTGTGGGACTAACGAGTCTCGGTTTGCCAGAAACGGCGCCAGGATCTGTTCAGAATTAACTCCCTTACTGATCACCTGCGTGGAGGAAGGAAACGAAGGGTGTCCACAAAATGCGTGCAGTCATCTGTTATGAGGTGAAAACCTGGACAACACCTTCCGCTCAGCTGTCTAGTCTTGTGCTTTTGGGGAAGTACTCACTCGTGTGTTTAATGAGTAGTGAGGGGTTTTCACTGACGCAATCAGTTCACGGTTGCTGTCGGTGGATGGTGGTTTCCGATGTCACAGCGGTGTGTGTGTGTGTGTGTGTGTGTGTGTGTGTGTGTGTGTGTGTGTGGTCTTGTTTGATTACGGACTACTTATGAGCGTTCCGCCCTCCCAAATAACCACCCCAAGGCGTGATATTTACACATAGCCATATAAACATTCTGCAATATAACATTTACTAGTATCTTTGCTTCTGAGCACAGCCGGGAACGTAAGCAGGTAATCCGCACACGGCATCAAAACCTACACTGGAATAGTCTTTTTGTATTACGAAATGTCCCGCAACCTGAGGTAAGCGGACGTTATCAGCAAAAGCTCTGTCTGTTGAACCTGCAGGATAATCGATTTCGATCCGAGATAGACTCGGTGAACAGCAACATGCATGGCTGGTAAAAGCCTGACAGCAGGCAGAACCAGCATGTCCGAGCTCTGTCGATAGACCATCGCCAGCCCTAGCGTATAATGGTTGTGACTGATATGCGAGTACACTTGAAAGGATGTTTGTAGGTCCTCCCCTGCAACTGTTGCCATTCCAGCGTATCTCGCTGCAGGCCAGACCAGTTCGGACCAGTGCACGTGTGTGTATACAGCTGCAGTTTAGGTTTGTAGTGGCAGTACATGGCCACTATCTCTCTAGGTTTGTGGTAGCATTACTTCACCACGCACTATCATCAGATCCCATCACCACTCTGGCGACTCAACACTGGCTGGGGCAAAGTTCTGTAGGCTCTGATACTGTGTACAGACTTGAAAATCTTTTCACCGCTCCGGCAGATAATACGTTCGTCTCTGTGTGGACTGCCCCAAGATTTTACTACAAATAGATACGGCATGTGTGGATCCGTTAAAAACAGGCTGGGGCAAAGTGCTGTAGGTTCTGACACACTGTGACAGTAATTTCTGATATTAATTAGTAGTGTTTTATTAGTAATAGCGAGGGAGGTAAGTTTCGACATTTCCAGCGTCAGTCAGCCTGAACGAACTTTCAACACGCTAACATTTTGCAAACAGGAGGCTTGGAGCCAGATACAAACACTGTAAGAGTTTTCATACCTTTAAAAAAAATTTAAAACATAAAAAAAACCACGTACCCCAATCCCCCCTCCCCCCGCCAAACCAAAACACCACCGACCACCACCACCCCCCCCAACAATAAAATCAACAAATACACAACAAACAAAAACAAAAACAAAAGAAAAAAAAAGAAAGGGAGAAAGAAGCAAATCCCCCTCTAAAGAACAAACAAGCAAACAACAACCACAACCACCAACAACAAAATGAAAAAAGAAAATAAAACAAAACTAGACAACAACAACAAGAAACTCTAACAACAAACAAACCAGAAACAAACAGTTGTGACTTATTAACAGAAACACACACCTGATAACCTGCCCTGGCCAGCTGTTTGGGGATGGAG
Organism: Batillaria attramentaria; assembly: GCA_018292915.2. Classification (NCBI taxonomy): domain Eukaryota; kingdom Metazoa; phylum Mollusca; class Gastropoda; family Batillariidae; genus Batillaria; species Batillaria attramentaria. The sequence continues at coordinate 5,507,341 of JACVVK020000001.1, read as the reverse complement.
AGCCGTGCTACGGACCAGACATCTCCCTGGTTACCCCACGCCCTCCACACTGAGGCCAGTTCTGCACCTCGGGCCTGCCAGCAGAGAAAGAGAGAGACTGAGACATCGTCATCCAGTGAGACAGACCAACGAAGATGAAACGATTTGTATGGCTGAAAGGGATTTGTGGAGTCTCCTGACTGACAAAACACACACGCGCACGCACGCACGCACGCACGCACGCACGCACGCACGCACACACACACACACACACACACACACACACACACACACACACACGCGCGCGCGCGCGCGTGACCGGGGCTTGGAGGACAGAAAAACTGATGAGCAGGGACGAGACAATGTCTAGTAATTGTAAGGATATGTAACGTACTACACAAACCGTGTACAAATTTGATTTCAGTCAGGTTACTGTTCAACCTGCATGGATTTCTGACAGTAGATTGCAACTACTTGAAAATTAAAAAAAAAGAAAAAAAAAAAGAAAAAGAAAATGGAAGCAGTGATTGCAGCAGCGAAAAGTACTACTCACAGGGACTGAATAAGTAAGTGGAAGCTGCAAGGGAGAGAACTTTGCCTGTATGGGAAGAGCGACCACTAGATCTAGCAGTTTCCAACAGTTTCCATTTGCACCATGGAGTTGTGAGGGACATGCTGCGCGATAGGACCCCCCCCCCCTCCCCGGGCCTTCACCAGTCTTGCCTCTTCTCAGTTTCCTTCAGCCCCCCCCCCCCTCCTTTTTTTGCTGTGTTGCGAACTGCTAGATCCAGTCCTCCCATACAGGCACAGTTTTCTCCCTTGCGGCGCCCACTTATACGCTCAGTTGGTATAGTTCGCCCGTTAGGGGGTGCAAATATATATCACTAATGAGCAGGAGGGGCAAATAAACTCCAGTCGTCCACTAACGGGGGCGACTGTATCCCAGCAACGCTGGAGGTGGTGCAAATGTACTCCGGGGTCTGGCGAAGTGAAGTCACGTGGCCGCTGACTTCGTTCTACGACTTTGCTCAGTTTATGCGAAATATCGACGGAAGTGACTGGTATACATTTGCATCCCCTAACGGGCGAACTATACCAAATGAGCTCCACTTACTTGAAAATTGCTCTTAGCAATACGCACGTAGGTTTTTCAAGCGTGGTCTAACAACACACATGAGAGATTACCTACGTACGTACCAACACAGAATAATCACGTTATTAGCAACCGGCTGTGTGCACTTTCCATTTTTTTTTTCTGGTACACTTTACACAAACTGTCCGGTGCGCGCTACTTATTACAACAGGCAAACATTCCACCAACCCTAAGAGCTTTTCAAGATAAGCACAGTCCCGGGCTTAAAGCATCCCCTAATACTCTCAAAGGACTGGACTAAATTACATTACAGACGAAACGTTGTGCGTCCTTACCTACATTACTACGCAGATATTTGCCGGGGGTGGGGGGGGGGGGGGGGGGGGGTGGGGGGGGGTGTATTATTCAGTCAAGAGTTCACAGCGTTTTCAGTCTCTCTCTCTCTCTCTCTCTCTCTCTCTGTGTGTGTGTGTGTGTGTGTGTGTGTGTGTGTGTGTGTGTGTGTGTGTGTGTGTGTGTGTGTGTGTGTGTGTGTGTGTGTGTTTAGGCTTTACGTCTTTTGGTCATTGCAAATGGTGATTTCAATGACAATGACACTAGACAGAGACCTAGAGAGTGTACATGTAGGACGTCTTACCTCAGGAAACCAATTACCAGCCAATAACAACGCATTAACTGTAATACGTTTTGTAACAGAGGAAGTAAACAAAAATCTTTACTGTTCGGCAGTGTATTCAGATTTCTTGGAACTGTACTTAACTGGATCTGCATCGCAAAATGGGAGAATACAGCCGCTGTTCATTTGAGTGGTGGAATATAAACAAAGGACTACTGACTTGGTTACTTTTTTTTTTTTGCTGATACAAGGACAATCTGAATTACCTTCGCATAGACGTTAAGAGTGCCGATGTGTCTGCCGTTCATGTGGTAGTAGAAGTCGATGCACTGTTCCTTCAGGCCGCGGTACAGTGGAGAGTAGATGATGGCGTTCTTGCCACGCCCTTTGGCCGACGCCTCGATGTACATAAAGTGACCTGCAAATCAGAGTGCTTTGTGTTACACTGTCACGTGACAGGCTGTGTGCGTTCTAGATACTGATAATGATAGTCTGACAAATCGCGATCTCACTACAGTAGGAAGTGACGTCTTGTTGAAGAGCACGTGACCCCTCCAGGTGAAAGGAGATCTGTTAGGCGGTAAACCTTTACACTGGCTTTTCTCAGAAGCTAGAAACATCAAAACTACAAGCTGAAACGAAACCAAGAGAATGGTAACCGAAAAAAGTATTCACTGGTACTAAATGGGGGTTGCCGTGTGAGAAACACAGAATAGGACACTTGACATCTGATATCGTCATGCTTCCCTGGTGCACTTGATGCTGCTAACGCCATCCCTTTACCTAATCTAAAACCCACCCCCGTCCTTTAGTCCACAACCGAGGATTCTTTTTTTTCAATTCAGTACGGTCCCCGAATGAATCTGAAAGACCACCCACCCTCTATTTTATTTCACCGCAATACTGGCCGGGGGGTAGTGCAGCACACTGTGCTATTCAATATCTTGCTAAGTAGAACATTGCAGATTTGTTTTGCTCTCTGTTTTGCTGCCAGAGTCAAAGGTGAGATGAGGGTGGTTCCTGAACATATCCAGTTGCGAGTTAATAGATTTGTTCTGTCAAAGAACCAGTGTGTCACAGGAGAGATGTGTCAACTCTTGAAGGAGGTTCACATTACAAGAAAGCAGTTTGAGGTAACAACTCAGATACTCAGCCAACTCTTCAATTTCTAAGCTGGCTGTTGAATGTTTCAAGCACATGAAAACTTGTCCAAATGCCTAAGCGTAACATGAAAACTGTCGCAGAGTGCTCGTTCAGCTTCTTGGCCCCGACTGCCTGGAACTCTTTGCCAATCGTACTCCGCTTCAGCCCTCATACCCCTGTTTAAATCCCATCTGAAGAGCTTTCCCTTCCATCAAGTGTTTAATAGTTAACTTCTGTTGGCTCTGTTTGTGTGTACCTTGAGTCGTTTGATGTCGTTGCACCTGCAAATTGTATGTAAGAGTAGGTGCAAATAGACAGTGTATTTACACCTTTTCCTGAAAGAAAAAGAATTTCTGATACGGGGGGAAAACAATCACATTTGCGAGATAATGAGTGAAGGGTTCCAGATGTCAGAGAGAGAGAGAGAGAGAGAGAGAGAGAGAGAGAGAGAGAGCGAGAGAGAGAGAGAGAGAGTGTGTGTGTGTGTGTGTGTGTGCGCGCGCGCGCGCTTATGCTTTAAGTGCGGCGAGTCGGTGGGATGTGTGTGTGTGTGGGGGGGGGGGGGGAGGGGTGCGGGGGGGGGGGGGTGCGTGGGGGGGGGGTTCGTCTTCATTCAGTGTCACTCGTGAATGTCAGTGGTTGTATGGTTCGGTGTATACAACATCCTTTTCTACCAAAAGTATTAGGGGTGATATCAGAGACGGGGCAACGAGGGTGGGGGGGGGGGGGGGGGGAGGAAGGAAAGATTAATGTTTTGGCGTCCAGCCGGGATTCGAACTCAATGGGGTTGTTTGTTTAAAGATTCGTGGTGGATTTCGGGGCTTGCTTGTCCTATAAAGCAGGTAACTCTGCACTGCACCCGGTAATAGTGATGCACCAGAAATAGCCAAGAACTGCGATGCAGCATGTGGCATAAGGACACCATTGACCGTGGGGTCATGTTTGGTGTTTACTGGGGGTACCGTATTTGGCGAGTTTGCTAGTCTGTAGTGATTTTTGCTGCCACGAAAAAGCGTGATTTTCGTGTTATATAGGTCAAGTTGCATGCCAGGCGGTCACAAAAAGAGGCAAGCTGTCAGTGAAGCTGGGACTTTTTGCACAGGTCGGACACAAGTGAGGCAAGCGGATTTGTGCGAACTGCCTCTCTGACCTAAACAGAAAGTAGACGTGCATTGCTCCAGTGAGGCTTGAGCGGAAAGGAGACGTTCAGTTCTTTTTAAACCCCTGTCAGGTGCGTGCCTTTGAATGGCCTGTTCATGGTAGTAATTGTTTCCAAATTGAAGCATTTTTAGGGGTGACTATGATGCCTGGGGCTAACAGGGAATATCTAGGCATTTTGAGGCCCTGTGTATTTGCGTCCTTCGGCCTGTATACCTTGTCTGGTGGCGCAGGTGTGATCCGTGGAAGGCCCGGTGTGTCGTGACGGTGTGCTGCCCTTGCCCCAGTCCCAGTCGAAGAAATCCGAGGTATCGTTGGGTTGAGTGAAGCCGCACAAGTTGGGATCCTCGAACCCACAGAACGTTTCTGTCTTTGCTGCAACACACGAGCAGCAAACACGATGATTACGCTACGCAGAAACAAAGTATACGATACTAATGGGACACTGTACCGATGTGACACAGTGAACACTGACATGAAACAATGATTACCCGCATGACAGTCATCTAAGTTATCTAAGTAAAGAGGGGACATAAAGAGGGTGGGGTGGGGTGGGGGTGGGGGGCGGATAGATGGGATGGGGCGGGCGATTCGAGGAAAATCGATTTATCAATGTTTATGTGCAGACGTCGTACGGGGCCAGTCAGGCCTTTATGTACGCATGTCTAAACGTACGCATATTAAGCAGAGTTGAATTGTGTACTTTACAAATTTCATTTCTATTATTATCTCAAAGAACAGAATAATACGACCGAGGAAAAACAAAACAAAAACAAAGAGCCACCACCACCACCACCACTACCACAAACAAACAAACAAACAAACAAAAAACAAAACAACACTCAGAGGGTGCAACAACAAGAAGAATAAAAAAATCCAAAACCAACAACAACAACAACAACAACAACAACAACAACAACAACAACAACAACAAACGCACTAAAAGGAAAAGAGAGGGGGGATAAAAAAGAAAAAAATGCAGTCAGGTGACTGTATGCACATTTCCGTCGTCCATGTAGGACTGTAAGTCTTCTTCGCAGTCCCAAACTTCACCTGCACGCCCATCTGTACGTCGAATCGACTGCTCCTCGCATACTTCAGAAACAGTCGAGTGTTTGTAATTTAAACACATACATTGTACCGGACATGGCAGTAGATCCACCCTACCGATTGTTGCCAAACGAAGACATTTTCAAATGTGCGCAAATTGTGCGCGCACAAAGACGTCTGATTGTGCGAAGCAAACAGACGGTGTCTATACAGTCAATCGTCCCCTTTGATATGAAAGTGCATAGTGTTGTGGACATAAAAGGCGGACTGCATTAGTTTATTCATTCCTGCTTTGTGCTTCAAACGAATGGACGGGAGGAGTGTGAATGCAGGTAGACAATGGGCAGTGTTTGGGATGAGTCCTACTCGGAGTTTGGAATTCCGATGTTGCGATATTCCCTTTCCTGTCCAATAAATGGGGTAAAAAAAAGAAAAGGTTTTTGTTGTGACTTTGGCGACTAGTCTGAGCATGAGTGCATAGCGTGTCACAGTGTTGGCCCGCAGCAGCCGGCATAAGTTCGATTTATGTTAACCCTTAAAAACGCATGGAAAATCACAATTTTACTTATAACATTCTTAGGATCACTAAAAACCACTTCAAGCCATTATTATGCAAACTGCAGCAGTCTCGGGCGTATCAGGGAAGGCCCACGCCTTGCGTCAGTAATAGTGGCTTGAAGTGGCTGCTGCTGGTGTGCAGTGGCTTGTTCTTTTTAACCAATCTTATCATATAGAAACGGAAACGGTAATGACTGCGAAGTGGTTACAAGTTAAGCAAATAAAAGCGACACAAAAGGGACAGAAACCACTTAACTTTGACAAAGGACGGCACAGGTCGACGTTTCGGCTTACGCCTTCTTCAGGACATAAACAAATGGGACATAACTTCAACAAACAAGCAAAAGGTAACTCTGCGGACGTACTGACATACACGGCGCGAAAAAAAAAAAAAAAAAAAAAAAAAAGGGTGGGCGAGAAAAGGACCAGAAAAAAATAGCAAAATTATCACAACACCCATCCTTAGGTGACAGAAGACCATGGACTGTGTGTGAAAAAAAAAAATGTTGGGCAGAAAAGAACAAAAAAGAATAGTGAAAATTAGCAATCACAACACCCATCCTTTGGTGACAAGGACCATGGATTGTGTGTGAAAAAAGTTCAGAGGGTTATGTTACGGCTTTTCGTTCAAACCACCCGGGGCCTGACTTCCCAGGCGCTGAATAATGTGCGACTCCATGTCGCGTCTGTCTGTGGCGTCACCGTGCATAAGCCACAGGCCAGTTACTGTCATGTTTAAGATGGAGTGGCCTGCAGAATTGAAATGCACGGCAACGGGTTTTATTCTGTTGTGTCTGGTGTCGGCGATATGTTCAGCAAAGCGTGTTGCCAGGCTACGTCCAGTTTCCCCAACATACAGTTTGTGACATGCGGTACAGATGATGGCGTATATGAGGTTTGTACTGTCGCATGTGAAGTGGCGTTTGGTGGTCATTTTTCCTTTGGGGCCCTTGACAGAAGTCACTGTTGAGACATGACAGCAGGTTTTGCAATTTTGTTTTTTGCATGGAGTTGTACCAGGGGGTAGGGGTTGGTGGGGCCTGACATTGGCGCGAACCAGAAGGTCTCGCAAGTTGGTGTCCCTCTTGTATGCAACAAGAGGTGGGGTGTGGAAGGTCTGTCCAACTGTGCAACTCTTCGACAGAATGTGCCAGTTGGACATGATGATACGTTGGACTGACAGATTATGGGGGTGAAATGGAATGGAGAAAACCGGACGTTCCTGGGCAACTGTATTTGAAGAGGTGTTAGGATGGTGGTGTGTTGTGACTTTCAAAAGGGCTGCATCAATGGTGGTTTGGGGATAGCCCCTCTTTATAAAGAACTGCGACATTTCAACTGAACGTTCTTGAAAATCCTCTAAATCTGAACAAAGCCTCTTAAGGCGAAGGAACTGTGAATATGGGAGACTGTGTTTAGTGGCAGGACTGTGTGATGAATCGTAATGCAGGTATGCATGTGAGTCTGTAGGCTTGTAGTGCACTGAGGTGGAGAGTGAACCGTTTTGAAGATTTACGGAGATGTCAAGGAAGTTGACTGCAGTCGCTGAGATGGCGTACGTGTATTTGATGGCTGGGTGGAAGTTTCGCAAGAAATCGATGTATTCCAGGAGTTGTTCTTCGGAAAGAGAGGTCGCTCCAAACCCGTCGTCAATATATCTCTTGTACAGCTCAGGGACCGGGCCTGTGTACAAAGACTGCATTCTATACTCCAGGTACCCCATGAAGAGGCAGGCGTAGGATGGGCCCATTTTCGTGCCCATGGCAACACCGCTGATCTGTGAGAATATCTCACCATTGAACTCAAATGTGTTCAAGGTGAGGACCAGTTCTGCCAGGCGGAGGAGGGTATGGGTTGGAGGGTTTTTGACTTGACGTTTGTTCAAGAAGAACTCTAGAGCTTTGAGCCCATCGGTGTGTGGAATGCATGTGTATAGCGCAGTGACGTCTACAGTGAAGAGCAGGGTGGGACTGAAACTGATGGTGTCAATAATCTGTAGGGCGTGGTTGGTATCTTTGACGTAGGTTGGCAGGTTTTGGACGAAGGGTTGCAGGATATAATCAAGATATTGTGAGATGTTTTCCGTAGGGCAGCTGCAGGCGGAGACGATAGGGCGACCTGGGGAGTTGGCTTTATGTATCTTTGGAAGCAGATAGAATTTTGGTTGTTTAATGTTGTTGTTAATTAGGAGTTTTGCTGTCTTGGGCAGTTCATCTTTCTTGATCGAATGGAGGACCGTTGTTGAGACCTGTTTTTGGTCTGCAGGTAACGTAGGAGCGGGAAGGGCAGCGTATGAGTCAGGATCAGAAAACTGACGGTGTGCTTCTTGGAGGTACAGGGAACGGTCCCAGACGACGACTGCTCCGCCCTTATCAGCAGGTTTGATTACAATGTCAGTTCTCTTCTGCAGGGACCGTAGCGCAGCGAGTTCCTCTTTGGTGAGGTTTGATTTGAGGAGGGGTTTATGTTTTAGGTTCAGGACTTCTTTGTGACATTTGGAGATGTAAAGTTCCACGTCGCTGAATTTGCCGTGTGGGGGCTCTCGTCTAGGAGGAGATTTGAAAAGTTTAGTGAAAATATCCTCCTGTGAGTCGTCTGGCTTGCGAGGCACTCCCCCTAGACAGGCCATCCAGCGGAGGGTACGGAAAAACCGCTCACACTGGTGAACTGTTTCATATTTGTTAGTGGTAGGTTTAAGGGGCACAAATTTCAGGCCCTTACCTAGAACCGACTTCTCATGATCAGTGATGGTTAAAGTATCAGGGATGCATCGAACAAGAACGGAAGAACTGTCCTCTTGTTTAGACATACAGGAGGTATGGTCAGGTTTCTTGTGTTGTGAAAGGAAATGTAACTTTTTTTGTTTTGTGTATTGCAGTTGCTGATAAAGCAGTTGGTTATGCGTGGAGACTATACGTTTGATTAAAAGGGCAGTAGTGTAGTCACACACCTGTGAGATTTGATTCTTTACTTGGATGAGTTGCTTGTCTAAATTTAGTATCTTCTGGTGAAGGTCACGGATGTGGGACTTGATAATTTGAAAGCTAGTTTTGTGCAATATGCGGTTTGTGATAGAAGCGAGCCTTTGGTTGGAGTGGTCTGAAGGGTGATGAGTCAACTGGAAGCCTTTGGGAACTATATCATCTCTTACACATGTTCGGAGAAAGGCCAGGTGGCTTGCTGTCTTTGTTTTGCAGAACACGGTTTTGGCGTACGCCAGTGCCGGGCTTAGCATCAGGGGAGTCAAGAAAAAGAAACAGCGAAGAACGCTACAAGTAAAGTTTGAGAAGTTAGAAGCCGCAGGCATCTTGAAAATGTTACTAAAACAATTGCAAAAACAATATTGCCAAAAAACAAAAAAGGGGGAAAGAAAATAGCAAAACAATGTAAACAATGAAGGTAAACGATGTAATGAAATTGAAATTTACTTAAGTTGACAAACAAAGGATTGATGAGGAGGGAATGAATTTCGGTTCCACAAAAATAATTAGTAGGGGAGGTAACTGCGTAATAGAAAAAACGACCAAACTAACCAAAAGGAGCTTGAAAACACATGAAAGCTCTTGCAAAACCAAAAAGAATGAAAAAGAATACTAGGAAGCCGGAGATAAAAACATACATGGAAGAAAACAATGGCGTAAGGTGAGAAAGACGGTACAGTCAAGCTGTTAACAACGGGTAGAAACGGACAAAACGGTAGCACATGTAGGAGCAGTCGAATGAGATCAAATAGAAACGGAAACGGTAATGACTGCGAAGTGGTTACAAGTTAAGCAAATAAAAGCGACACAAAAGGGACAGAAACCACTTAACTTTGACAAAGGACGGCACAGGTCGACGTTTCGGCTTACGCCTTCTTCAGGACATAAACAAATGGGACATAACTTCAACAAACAAGCAAAAGGTAACTCTGCGGACGTACTGACATACACGGCGCGAAAAAAAAAAAAAAAAAAAAAAAAAAGGGTGGGCGAGAAAAGGACCAGAAAAAAATAGCAAAATTATCACAACACCCATCCTTAGGTGACAGAAGACCATGGACTGTGTGTGAAAAAAAAAAATGTTGGGCAGAAAAGAACAAAAAAGAATAGTGAAAATTAGCAATCACAACACCCATCCTTTGGTGACAAGGACCATGGATTGTGTGTGAAAAAAGTTCAGAGGGTTATGTTACGGCTTTTCGTTCAAACCACCCGGGGCCTGACTTCCCAGGCGCTGAATAATGTGCGACTCCATGTCGCGTCTGTCTGTGGCGTCACCGTGCATAAGCCACAGGCCAGTTACTGTCATGTTTAAGATGGAGTGGCCTGCAGAATTGAAATGCACGGCAACGGGTTTTATTCTGTTGTGTCTGGTGTCGGCGATATGTTCAGCAAAGCGTGTTGCCAGGCTACGTCCAGTTTCCCCAACATACAGTTTGTGACATGCGGTACAGATGATGGCGTATATGAGGTTTGTACTGTCGCATGTGAAGTGGCGTTTGGTGGTCATTTTTCCTTTGGGGCCCTTGACAGAAGTCACTGTTGAGACATGACAGCAGGTTTTGCAATTTTGTTTTTTGCATGGAGTTGTACCAGGGGGTAGGGGTTGGTGGGGCCTGACATTGGCGCGAACCAGAAGGTCTCGCAAGTTGGTGTCCCTCTTGTATGCAACAAGAGGTGGGGTGTGGAAGGTCTGTCCAACTGTGCAACTCTTCGACAGAATGTGCCAGTTGGACATGATGATACGTTGGACTGACAGATTATGGGGGTGAAATGGAATGGAGAAAACCGGACGTTCCTGGGCAACTGTATTTGAAGAGGTGTTAGGATGGTGGTGTGTTGTGACTTTCAAAAGGGCTGCATCAATGGTGGTTTGGGGATAGCCCCTCTTTATAAAGAACTGCGACATTTCAACTGAACGTTCTTGAAAATCCTCTAAATCTGAACAAAGCCTCTTAAGGCGAAGGAACTGTGAATATGGGAGACTGTGTTTAGTGGCAGGACTGTGTGATGAATCGTAATGCAGGTATGCATGTGAGTCTGTAGGCTTGTAGTGCACTGAGGTGGAGAGTGAACCGTTTTGAAGATTTACGGAGATGTCAAGGAAGTTGACTGCAGTCGCTGAGATGGCGTACGTGTATTTGATGGCTGGGTGGAAGTTTCGCAAGAAATCGATGTATTCCAGGAGTTGTTCTTCGGAAAGAGAGGTCGCTCCAAACCCGTCGTCAATATATCTCTTGTACAGCTCAGGGACCGGGCCTGTGTACAAAGACTGCATTCTATACTCCAGGTACCCCATGAAGAGGCAGGCGTAGGATGGGCCCATTTTCGTGCCCATGGCAACACCGCTGATCTGTGAGAATATCTCACCATTGAACTCAAATGTGTTCAAGGTGAGGACCAGTTCTGCCAGGCGGAGGAGGGTATGGGTTGGAGGGTTTTTGACTTGACGTTTGTTCAAGAAGAACTCTAGAGCTTTGAGCCCATCGGTGTGTGGAATGCATGTGTATAGCGCAGTGACGTCTACAGTGAAGAGCAGGGTGGGACTGAAACTGATGGTGTCAATAATCTGTAGGGCGTGGTTGGTATCTTTGACGTAGGTTGGCAGGTTTTGGACGAAGGGTTGCAGGATATAATCAAGATATTGTGAGATGTTTTCCGTAGGGCAGCTGCAGGCGGAGACGATAGGGCGACCTGGGGAGTTGGCTTTATGTATCTTTGGAAGCAGATAGAATTTTGGTTGTTTAATGTTGTTGTTAATTAGGAGTTTTGCTGTCTTGGGCAGTTCATCTTAAGGTGAGAAAACAACGGGTAGAAACGGACAAAACGGTAGCACATGTAGGAGCAGTCGAATGAGATCAAATACAATGGTACAACTCCATGCAAAAAACAAAATTGCAAAACCTGCTGTCATGTCTCAACAGTGACTTCTGTCAAGGGCCCCAAAGGAAAAATGACCACCAAACGCCACTTCACATGCGACAGTACAAACCTCATATACGCCATCATCTGTACCGCATGTCACAAACTGTATGTTGGGGAAACTGGACGTAGCCTGGCAACACGCTTTGCTGAACATATCGCCGACACCAGACACAACAGAATAAAACCCGTTGCCGTGCATTTCAATTCTGCAGGCCACTCCATCTTAAACATGACAGTAACTGGCCTGTGGCTTATGCACGGTGACGCCACAGACAGACGCGACATGGAGTCGCACATTATTCAGCGCCTGGGAAGTCAGGCCCCGGGTGGTTTGAACGAAAAGCCGTAACATAACCCTCTGAACTTTTTTCACACACAATCCATGGTCCTTGTCACCAAAGGATGGGTGTTGTGATTGCTAATTTTCACTATTCTTTTTTGTTCTTTTCTGCCCAACATTTTTTTTTTTTTTCACACACAGTCCATGGTCTTCTGTCACCTAAGGATGGGTGTTGTGATAATTTTGCTATTTTTTTCTGGTCCTTTTCTCGCCCACCCTTTTTTTTTTTTTTTTTTTTTTTTTTTCGCGCCGTGTATGTCAGTACGTCCGCAGAGTTACCTTTTGCTTGTTTGTTGAAGTTATGTCCCATTTGTTTATGTCCTGAAGAAGGCGTAAGCCGAAACGTCGACCTGTGCCGTCCTTTGTCAAAGTTAAGTGGTTTCTGTCCCTTTTGTGTCGCTTTTATTTGCAATCTTATCATGTAATGGCGGGGGGGGGGGGGACTCTTATGAGTTAATTCATATTTACATATTTTGTTTTCGCTGTAGAATCCGGCGAAGACCACTGATCGGGAGCAAAGGTGCCAGGAAAATTCAGTATCACATAACACTGAAAGTCTGCCTCAGTAACCAAGAGCACCGCTCCCTCTCCTACACCCACAAACCCCTCGGCCACCCCTACCCCAACCCTCCATATAAACTCTTTTACTTTTGGCGGGGGGGAGATAATTACAGTTGTGCCTGTCAGCCTTTTAACACGCACGAGCACCGTGAACTCTCGCCCTTTTCACGTTTATTCTCGTGCAGCCGAGACTTCAGCCACAAGGTCATACTGTCGTTTATCATCTTTGAAACTAGGAAACAGCTTTATGGTCGTGCTGTTTTCGCAAACCTGAGCTGACATTAACAACGCCATTAAAATAATATTAATTTCAACTTTCCGTGCGCCATAAAGATATAAAACGCATAATTATGTTAGCAGAGAAGTGAAAACAGGCTTGAGTCAATTAACAACACGCTCGTCACTTTGAAAACGAGGCTGAATTGAAGTTGCGTAATTTGATATTGTTGATGTGGATGGGTTTAAACACTGACATTGGTTTGATAAGTTTTATTACGTGAAGTGTGTCTCTCTGTTCGTCTGTCACACACACACACACACACACACACACACACACACACACACACACACACACACACACACACACATTTTTCCGCTTACTGAAAACCTGAAATATCCTGTGCACGCCCGACTGACAGCCGGACAGACAAATTACAGGTGGTCGAGTTTTTGTGTGCGCGCACAATCCCTGAATGACAACCACGACCTGAGACCACTAAATGTCGACATAAACACAGCAGGAAGCGAAAACCGGGGGGGGGGGGGGGGGGGGGGGGTTAGGTGGCGGTGGTGGTGGTGGGGGGGGGGGGGGGCGTTTGAATGGCTTCAGCTGTGCACGTCATTTCAGTGTAACCACAGCACACGATGCGTTTCCTAATCATTCTGTCTCCGTTTATTCCTCTCTCCTTCCTCCCCTTTATTGCAAATAAACCTGTGCACCTGTGCAATGCTTGCTTGCCGTGGTAAAACCGGTCACTATGTCTGTCTATTCACGAACCCACGTAAGAATGACTGCACTGTGTTTCTCACGTACGCAGCACAGCTGTTCGTCACATAATAAGCCACACAGGCCAGCGGCAGAGCGGTTAAAAAGATTTGTAAAGAAAATGCATACTTCAGCAATAACTAGGCTGGCCGACATACATTGTACCCAGCAAGCAAGTGTCAGCAAACAAAGCAAAGGACAAGCGGGTGTAACAAGCAACGAAGGAAGCAAGCAACACACAGACTCACGTAACTAAAAAAAATTATAATAGTCGATCCAACGCTAAACACAACTACAAGAAATAAATAGAGAAACAACTTGAAAACCTCCATTTCCCTAGTCCCCCTCCCACTGCTTCGCACTTTTACCATTTTCAAAAAAAAAAAAAAAAGTAGACAAAAGGAAAGAAAACATACAAAACACAAACAACGCCCCCGTCCCCCCCCCCCCCCCCTAAAAAAAGAAAAAAAGAAAAAAAAGAAAAAGAAAAAGAAAAAAAAAAAGACGAAAAAGACAAGAAACGCACGCGCACACACACACACACACACACACACACACACACACACACACACACACACACACACACACACACACACAAACACAGACAGACAGACAGACAGACAGACAGACAGACAGACAGACAGACAGACACACACACACACACACACACACACACACACACACACACACACACACACACACACACACACCGCAAACAGAAACCAGCCAACCAACAAGCAATTTTATTTTCTTCTCAAACAAAGAATTCAGCCTGGGACAGCCCCTCACACCACACTCACAATAAAGTGTAACTTTAGCTTTGAGCATTACACAGGAATACAACAGCACCACGTAATGGAAACCCCAAGGCCCCTCCCAGCAGAAGTGTTTATGGCCACAACACCTGTGATACGACCTGAGATGGCCGCATGCCTTACCAGGACCTTGCAACCTCGAATCAAAGGATTAGTCTGTTTTATTCTGCGAGGCAGACCCACTGAGTTATTAGAAACTACTCTCTCGCTCCGCAAACGGCCTCTGCGGACATTCCACCCTAATCCGACGCACGCCGCATGCTCGATGAACTTTCACCCGTTAAGTGATACCCGCAGCAATCAGATCACTCCTTTCGCGGGGTGTAGTCAAAGTGGACGTGAGTGTTTCCGGTGCTACTCCGCGCCAGATGAGAGCAATCGTGGTAGAAACTTTCGAAGCGGCATAGCAACAGAAAAAGGCCGTCGATTTTGATTATCCCCCGTGTTACACCAGCGAAACGTCTCTGGCCTAGCGGGCAAACTTCGCCGGGTGGGTGGGTGGGTGTTTGGGAGTTTAACGCCCTTTTCAACCACATAAGGGTGATTATCAAAGACGGGGCAACGAGAAAAACAGGCCAGCACAAATATTTGGCCCCAGCCGGCGGGATTCGAACTCACGACCCGAGCATTGAAACAAACTTCGCCGAACTTGGCTCGAATCTCCTCAGAGCCAGAGTTTGCAGAGGGGGGAGAGAAGTGCAGAATGGTCTGTTTAGACTCACCCTGCAGATTTTTTTGTTTTGTTTTGTTTTGTTCGTAAGACCCTGCCCAGGTAATAACTATGCTGCCGAGTATACAGCACGAATGACCGAGGTAACAGAGGCACGTTCCCGAACATTGCAGGTGGCTCAGACATTACCGGCCGCTTTGTTGTGCCGGGTTATGAATCGAAATAGGGTGGGTGGGTGTTTGGGAGTTTAACGTCCTTTTTCACCATGTATGGGTGATATGAAAGACGGGACAACGACAAAAAGCGGGCCAGCACAAATATTTGGCCCCAGCCGGGATTCCAACTCGACCTGAGCATGGCAAGTCCAATACTCTACCATTTACGATTAAAAAAAGTATCGCTTGGACTGACTTTGGATATTCTCTGTTCAAAGGCCCTAATTATAAGATTTCTAGGCTCACAGCGGATCATTCTGAGCTGTTTTGGTGATGTCAAGCATCACATCACTAGGACACATGTACAGAAACATGCACAGAAAGGCTCGCGTTCAGCTGATTGACGCCAACACGCAGTACACTGTAGCCGGTGCAGAATGGTCTGTTTAGACTCACCGTGCAGACTTTTCTTTTTCGTAAAACCCTGCCCAGGTAATAACTATGTTGCTGAATATACAGCACGAATGACCCAGGTAACAGAGGCACGTTCCCGAACACTCAGTGCAGGTGGCTCAGACATTACCGGCCGCGTTGTTGTGATTATGAATAATAATAATAATAAAGTAGGGCTATAACTCTGGATATTCTCCGTTTAAAGGCCCTAATTTAAGATTTCTAGGCGCACAGATCATTCTGAGCTGTTTTGGTGATATCAGGCACCACATCACTAGGACACATGTACAGAAACATGCACAGAAAGGCTCGCGTTCAGCTGATTGAAGCAAAAAACGCAGTACACTGTAGCAGGTGCAGAATGGTCTGTTTAGACTCACCGTGCAGATTTTTTTCTCTCTGTAAAACTCTGCCCAGGTAATAACTATGCTGAGGCTGAATATACAGCACGAATGACCGAGTAACAGAGGCACGTTCAGTCTCCAAACACTGCAGGTGGCTCAGACATTTCCGGCCGTTTTGTCATGGTTATGAGTGACGCTATAACTTGGGATATTCTTGACCCAATGCTAAGATTCTTAGGCTCACAGATCATTCTGAGCTGTTTTGGTGATGTCTAGCCTCACACCACTAGGGCACATGCACAGAAACATACCGCAGACAAGCTTGCGTTTTGAGCTGATTGAAGCCAAAACGCAGTACACTATAGCCGGTGACAGTGTCGTAGCGACATTCTACCTTGTAACTCACTGAGTTCGAGAAACCGACAAGGGAAACATGACGGACGCCGTTTACGGACGGCTAAGTTTTCCTCGCCCGATCGCACGGCCATCAAACGTCAGCGTGTTGCATTCGGAGCTCTACTAAACTCCAAGATAAATTATTTCGAGCGCACAGGCGCAACCACAAACGCAACTGTTCCAAAACAGAAGTCTCTCTGTATAAAACCTAGTCATGGTAGCAACAGCGCTTCTAATGCGCGGGTCGTGAGTTCGTATCCCGGCTGGGGCCAAACATTTGTGCTGGCTTTTTCATCGTTGCCCCGTCTTTGATATCACCCGTATGTGGTGGCCGAAAAGGACGTTAAACTCCCAAACACCCATCCCACCCTAGCAACAGCGCCTTTAACGCTGAACACACTGAGTAATAAACGCCATACAAAGAAAAAAAGAAAGAAAGACTGAGAGGAAAAACCCCGATAGGCACGTAGAACGGGTTTTCTCACGTTCATCCAGAATAAAACCTACAAGACTAGTTTACATTTTTTTTTTCTTCGTGTGGGTGTCAGCTGGAATGCAGAGTGTTGTGGATTTGTATACGTGAAAAACGGCAAGGAAATTGAAGATAACCTACACACAGACTTGTCACACCCAGAGGTCGGCTTTACCTTTTCACAGCCTTGGAGGAAAAGGCATTCTCTCTCTCTCTCTCTCCGGCTCACACACACACACACACACACACACACACACACACACACACACACACACACACACGCACACACATACTTTTTAGTTAATTATGTCTATGCTAATACTGATGGACGTGTGCTTGTGCCACTGTGATTATATGCGAACCTTGCAGTGTGCATGTATGTTCAACCCACCAACCTTTGCATGGGCCCATTAAAGGCCTACCAAATATAATAATTCAATTCAATTCTCTCTCTCACACATACACATGCACACAATTTACAAATGAGGATTTGTAGTTTTAAGCCACTCAATGGCCTGTGGCTCATAAAAAGCGACGTTGAGAACGAAAAACAAAACATAAAGTATGTAATAAAATTTGATATCGCACCCCCTCCCCCCCAATCTCCCCCTTGGCATAGCGCGCTTCTTGGCATATCAACGAACCTGTAAATATTACTTGTTTTTCTCACAGCTTGATGGACGAAAGTTTCTGTGGCTATCTGTCACAAAAACACCGAAGCGCAGACACTCCAACGCCTGTTTCAGTGTTTGGGCGCAAAAAGGTCTTGTTCTCTAGCGAGTTTTGTTGCGAAACCTTCAGCACGAGACAAACGAGGAAGCGAGTGGCCACTTCATCACACCTCGGACCGCCACTAATAGCCAAGGGGGGCACATTTTAGCAAGGCGAAAGAGAAACAGATATAACCAGCTTTACTGAGTGGAGAATCCTGAGGAAATAAATAGTGAATAGCATGCATGACTGTGCGAATGATAAAACAGCAAGGAAGCGAACGAGATACGGAGGTGAGAGAATGGAGGTGTTAAAGAATGACTGACCTTATGTGTCGACTGGGAGGAAGGTATAATATGAAAAAAAAGCGAATAAATTAAAATATCACACACACACACACACACACACACACACACACACACACACTGAGGTGGATACAGGTGACAGATTTCATGTGGTGAAATGAGCGTGTTGGAGGAGGGGTGGCGACTGGCGAGACGAGACGTGAGCCAAAGATGTAATACCATGATAAAGAACTGACTGAAACACTCAGGACACAACTGCTATCCCGCTAAAAATACACATTCCTCACACTAATCTTTCTGCCCCGGTCCTATACTATAGCTGCGAGTCGCACCCTGACCTTTAACACGTGCTGTAATTTGTAAGCAATAACTCTGACACAAACCAGGTAGTCACGCTGTAGGCGGACATTTTGTAACTTTTGACTTTTGTCCATTTTTCAAAGTCATACTTATGACTCGCTCGCAAAGACAGACGGAAGCCCGAGCTGACAAATTTTAATGTTCTTAAGCCCTCAAGTCATCGTTTTGAAAGTGAGCCTCGTGTGCCCCCACACTCTGTCACCCCATCAAAAAAGAGCCTCTTGTGCACTCAGACCCTGAGTCACTCCATCAAAAGTGAGCCTCTCATGCACTCAGACCCTAAGTCACCCCATTAAAAATGAACCTCTTGTGCTCTCATGCCCTAAGTCACCCCATCAAAAGTGAGCCTCTCATGCACTCAGACCCTAAGTCACCCCATCAAAAGTTGAGCCTCTTGTACACTCAGACCTTAAGTCACCCCATCAAAAGTTCAGCCTCTTGTACACTCAGACCTTAAGTCACCCCATCAAAAGTTGAGCCTCTCGTGCACACAGACCCTAAGTCACCCCATCAAAAGTGAGTGAATAGCGGAACTGAACGGCACCTAAACCATCTCTCTCTCTTTCGAAACTGAGCCTAAAGAAGTACAATCCGATGAGGGTTCAAACCCTAAGTCACTCCATCGAAACCGAGCTTCAAGTGCACTCGGGTGGGACTCAAACCCTCAGTCGCCCTTTTGAAAGTGAGCCAAGTGTAGGCCGCGAACGACACTCGAACTCTATAATCCCATTAACAGTGAGCCGGCTTGTCAGTAGTGCACTCGGACTGGACTCATCATAGTCCCCCTCAGACACTCTTTCGAAAATAAGCCTGAAGGATAAGCTTAACCGATCCTCACAGCACATGCAGAAGATGAAATAGAAACAACACAAGCGTAAAATTGATATCAGTGTCGCTTAGGAGATGCGTGGATGGGGGTGGGAGGAGTTTTCGTGTTCAAAACTGAAAGGAATCCGAGTAAATGATACATATGAAAAGGACAAAATTACGGAGGGGTGTGTGTGTGGTGTGGGAGGGGGGGGGGGAGGAGGGGATTAGGTACCTACACGTTACCACACCCTTATACATCTTTTGCTCGGCTGCGTAACATACAGACGGCGACATACGCATCACATAGTTGAGTCGTCTCTCAGACAACCTCCTACTGTGCTCGTGATGAACCCCCGAAACACTGAGGACATCGACAGCGCGCGTATGTCTCGCACACAAAAAAAAGCACAGGAGGAGTCTGCCAGCGTGAGGGAAAGCAGTACATCAATAGAATGGCCCGGGGTGTCACTAATATAGGCTTCTCCATACACGTCGGTATGAGGTTTAATGCAACGAAAACACGGTTACAAAGACGGGGAATCCGGAGACTGAAGACGTTGCAGTACTTAGAGTTCACGGGTAAAGTCGTCATCCCCTTCAGCGTGGAAACTAGAAAGATATCGGTGACTTTTTCTTTCTTTTCTTTTCTTCATTTTGCTTGCTGGAAGTAGAGTGCATTACGTGTATAGCCGGTCTTGAGCACTTTTGCAATGCAACCACCACATTACGCATAGTGCACCATAAACGCGTGAAGTCACTACGGCTGGGAAAATGAAATAAACGAGATCAACAAATTTGAATACCTCTGCTATGCATGCCCTTAATTTTCAATGAGATCGTGTATATCACATTAAACTAAACGTTGTAGTCAACCGGCGGCTCTAACCAACTTGATAATATTCTGCAACGTGTTAATTCGCAGTCATCGTAACCACTGTTAAATACGCGAAACTGACGTGTTTTTTAAGCACTGCTACAATCTACTACAATTCAATTCAATTCAATTCAATAATTCTTTATTGTCCTCAATAGGAGGCAATTCGGTTGCGGCGTAAATACAGACAACCACATACACAATATAACATCTGTAATATCACAACAACAGCACGCCCCCACACACGCATGCACACACCCACACGCACCCACGCACGCGCGTACACACACACACACACACACACACACACACACACACACACACACACACACACACACACACAACCAAAAGCATGTCGTAGGTTATAGGACATCAGGACAATATAATGAAGACCGTTAGCAATTACTTGTGTGATGTCTGTACCGATATGCTCCACAGTGAAAGCGTCGCATGTTCACTCCTTTGTCTGACCGTAGCATCAGTAAGTACTCATCCGTCAGTGTCCAACTGATGGATTGTTTCGCTATTTGGACGAGGTCAGGCGATAATAGATTGTATCAGCTTCAAAAATCTGCCTCTAAGAAAGGTCACTGTTGATCTGTCAGTGGGAAATGTGATAAATTTGGTAGCATCACTCTAATTCATTTATCATGAAAGTTTTGCACGGCTGTGTCATTATAATGAAGAACATAAATGTGATAGTATGAAATGGGCAAGAAGATGGGGGCCAGATGGTGACACTGATAGAGAGATTCGGGTGGGTGTTCGGGGTTTGAGGGTTTAACGTCCTTTTCCACCACATACGGGTGACATCAAAGACGGGGCAACGTTGAAAAAGCCAGCACACAAATATCTGGCCCCAGCCGGGGTACGAACTCACGACCCGAGCATTAGAAGTCCAACGCTCTACCATTCGGCCATCCCGGCTCACAGAGAGAGATTCGGATGATTATGCACATGATTGTATACGTTCACTTGAAATGGGGTCCTGTTTTACGAAGGGCGATGAAATCTCCGTTTATTCCATTCTTGTTTACAGTCCTTAGAATGCAAGGAGCTCATTGACTAGTATTCATACAAACATGAAATAACTTGTCTGTGAACGTGTAAAATTTAGCCCGTCTTTTGATGTTGTTGCAGACACACTGCTTAACCATACAACTCACTAAACGCCAAGGAAAGTTGTTTGTCAAATGCGTGAAATCTGCGCCATTGAAAGTGTTCTCTGTCTCCAAGTATAACAGTGCACCACAGGCCCATGTTCGGGTCAGAGCGGACCCGTACCAGGGAGACAGGTAGGCTTGTTTCTATTTAAAGCTGACTAGCAGGACGAGGAACGTAGGTCAGGGTTTCTCAACGCCTGATTTCTTTAATTTCAGATACCGCAAAGTTATAAAGATGGTCGCAATATCCAAAAATATGTGGAGCACCGCTCCCTTCGCACACACCAGAACTTTGAAAATGGCATTTCCCCAACTGTTATCTCGCATCTTTTCAGGCTATCTCGGGGACCCTGAAACTTGATGGTTTTTATGCTGCTCACGAACTCAGTCCTTAGCACCTTAGTCCCACTGTCTGCCAGTCACTGTGCTAAAGTACCTGTCCCACTGAGCGCCCTAACACCAGGGATTATCGTTCTGACATCCGCCCATCATAACTCTGTAAAGAGGGCTCTCTGACGCTGGGATTTATCTTTACATGCCGCTAGACGCTGTTCTCTGTCCCCGGATTCTGTTTCCCCATTTTCAGCTTCATTTTCTCGGTGGGTGTTCTGCTCCCTCTATAGGCTAACTCAATATCACACCCCGTGAAGCCAATCAAAACCGACTGGCGAATGTAAGCGGTGTTTTGATAGGTCCGGAAAAAGAGTATAACATTTCTATAATCCCATACACATGTAAGACTGGGTGTGAGACTGAAAATATTTTTCCCGGTGTTTTGATAGGTCGGGATGAAGAATATAATATTTCTGTGTCCCCGGCCCTTGTGAGAGTTAGGGTTTTTTATTATTCTTTTTTTTTTTTTTTTTTTTAACAATACAATACAAAACATCACAGTGTATGCAACAATACATATCAATGTCAACGATACATGACCACAGTGCTATACAAAAATTACAATACAATACAGAGACAGATTACAATCGAAACACAATGGATAGCATTGCACACACACACACACACACACACACACACACACACACACACACACACACACACACACACACACACACACACACACACACACACACACACCTCTGCAAGGGATATTCTCTTAGTGATGGCTATAACGAGAAGCACATGACTCGTACATCAGTTAAACCATGACCGGGACGGCCTGTGTTGTATACACACAACTCTTGATGTATTGACGTCATGGTGATCCTATTTAGAAATGCACAGCTCAGGTGACCGCTAATCCTATTGGCTTGTAAATACATGTCCACAAAAGGCGGGGAAACAACACCTGAAAACCATCCATCAAACGACCTGCTTTTTATGCCTTTCTGTGTGAGTGTGTGGTTTCCGACAAAACAGTGTGGATTTCAAACCACAGCGAACTTTTTTCACATCCGAGCCTGAGTGAAACAGACAAAGATTTCCATAAACACAAAGGAACCACGAACTACCGAGCTGGAAACTACAATTCTTCTTCTTGCCACAATGTCTCGTTTTCTCTGTAAACGAGTTCTCAGCTGTCGCCGGAGCTTCCCCTTGTCCGAAGGCCTCGCGCTGAATCGGGAAAAAAGAAAGCGCTGACCACTGTGTGACTGGTCATCCCGGCCTAGTGATAAAATCACCTTTCAACACGGGATGAGAAAGAGAGAGAAAGAGAGACAGGGGGAGGGGGAGTGGGGGTGGGGTGACGCCACCAGTCAGGCAACTTACAAACTGGGGCATTTGTACTTTAACAACTCAGTTTCAGTGACGTGGTACTTTGTCTATTACTTTGAAAACAACCTTGCGAACAGTGAAAGCAGTCAAAACCACAGACAATACTTGTCATCGGTGAATAAACATAGCAAACACTGAAACAAACAAACAAACAAACAAACAGTCGATGTACAGCCCCGGAATGCATGTTTCCTACACAGAACATGCCTCTCAAGACGACTGTAATCCGGCCTGCCACAGTTCATCATGTTCCTGAGAAACAAAGCCGGCGTCAGTGCGGCCAAATGGCAGTGAGCATGTCGCTATGCAAACCTCACATTATTATATCATTTATGTTCATATATGCATTGATCGCCAAGCAAAATTTACAAATAGGTAGGTTGGGTGGTGCTGCACCACGGCGACGCGCTTTCCCCGGGTGGAGCAGCCCCAATTTCCCGAAAGGGACAATATATATATTTTTTTAAATAGAGGATTTCGGCCGGGTGGAAGGGACAGGGTGCGTGAATGCAGGATTTCTTAATCACGGTTTGCGTTAAGGTGATGCAGTCTGTAACACTGGACAGACAACTGTCACCAGCACTGTAGATTTGCATATGACGTCATTTAAAGTGCAAGGCATTTGGTTTACATGAACGTGTTATCGAAGATAATGTCAAGCCAACAACAACAGCGACAAAAATGACACAAATGACTCTGATGATGGTCATTGTGATGAAGACGACAAATTCGACTACGACGACGGCGACGATGCTGATGATAACAACCCTTTCTCCTCGTACCACATCTAACCATCCTTCAAGCAAAATCTGAAAGCCCACCTCCTCACCCACCCTAACCTATAGCTGTTGCCACATCATCATCTTGCCGGTCGTGTGTGTGTGTGTGTGTGTGTGTGTGTGTGTGTGTGTGTGTGTGTGTGTGTGTGTGTGTGTGCGTGCGTGCGTGCGTGTGCGTGCGTGCGTGCGTGCGTGCGTGCGTGCGTGTGTGTGTGTGTGTGTGTGTGTGTGTGTGTGTGTGTGCCGGGGGCAGCGGAGACCGTGTATGCTGCTGCACATTATGTGTTTGTAGTTAAATGTATGTGTGAAGGAATGTTGCGTGTGCTTCTGTTTCTGTGTGAGTGAGTGCGTGTTGACTGTAAGGCGCCCTGAGCTCCTGCGGGAGGGAGGGCGTCCCTGATATACCCATTATTATTATTATTATATCACCAAATCAGCATGATTTTACTGTACAAAACAACCAAAGGAGAAATCATATCCATTCGCTACCGCATGAGCAGAGTCGGCCATATGTAGCACTGACTAGCAGATCATCGGCAGCTCCAAGAAGGACATGCTCTGTGAAGACTTCACCATCACTGTCAAACAGGCTAGACGTAGTATAAGATACATACAGCCAATATACAGTAGTCCATCGCACAGAAACACGTGTCTACTGGTGTACACTGACGTAGCACAACCGTGAAGCCTGTGGCACACGTGAAGAGCGTGCGAGGCACCGGCTTGTGTACTGCGCAGGGGTTGCGGTCACATAATTATTGCGACACACTTTGGCTTCCAGAGGCTCCGCCGGTCCGGCGTTGGACTATACACAAAGAGCGAAAGCGCACGGTCAGCGGTGAGGAAAAAATAGGACGGTGTTCTGTTCACTGGCGAGCCGACGGTGCCGCGCTTCAGTCCGAGCCGATTTAATTTGATGACAGTGCATTTTTACCGCTGGCAGGCGTAAAAAAATAGCTGCGTCTGACCAGCCCATTAGGGACAGTGCACAGGCTTACTCAGTTCTAAAGTATGAAACGTGTGAATGTGGTAGAGCTGTGTAGGAAAACACTCAAGAGAACGCAGGAAAAGAGGCAGAAAGGTTCAGCGATCCTGACATTCCGCCTGAACCCGCCGAACTGCGGCTGCAGCGTCGAAATAGTTAAAAACCGCCCCTCCCGATTGACCCCTAATCCGTTAACTAACACCGTGAAGAAGGCCGCACCGACCTTGACCCGAAAAGCTTTTCATGTGGACAGATTCTGCGGAGGCTGGTTGTGTTTGTTATCGCGAGCTTGACCCCTGTCTGGTACAACAAACCGGCCTCTCACCAAACACCGATTTGACAGGGAACCCATTAACCGCCGTCTTTCGACGCTGAGAGAGAGAGAGAGAGAGAGAGTACTAGCAGAAGCTAGCTAGTATCCTAGTCAGTGAACTGAGATGTCGATGACTGCGGTGCGCCTTTCAGCGGCTTTGAGCTGGGGGCTAGATGTTGGGAGCCGAGATAAAGATGACATTTACTTTTAGTATTTGTATCTGGCTAAGATGTAATACGCACGCACAAAATGGAGGCATTCAACCCGGTCCATGCGGGCAGCTGACCATTGGGCGTTTTCAGTCACGGACGGAGTCTTGCCGTTGAACCGCGGGTGGCAGGAAGTGCACACAGAATGATTTGATCTTTTAAACTTCCATATAATGATCCCAAACCAACTATCATGACTGCACAAACTTCAGCTCAGTTCTAAATCATCATGTATGTCGGTCAACGCACATGCATCAAGTTCATCCCGCGTTGCCAGATCTGGTCAGGACTGAGTCCTTATCGACCTCACTGACGGAGTCGGGTCTTGTGGCTGTACCACCAGACCGTCTGCCGGGATTTCTTGTCCCAAGAACCGAGATACAACTGAAGTGACGGGGTCGGCATACGGCCTTCTCTGGGAAAGACTCAAGAACTGCCCAATTAAGTTTCCTCCTTAAAGCATACAATCCAAACACAGGTTGTAAGCCCTATTATCAGAAGACCCGGGTACTGTGCAGCATTTGCCTCTGTCAGTCCCCGCTCTTTCTTTCTCTCAGTCTCAGGCTCTCTCTCTCGCGCGCGCGCGCGGCCACACACACACACACACACACACACACACACACCTTGCTCACACGTGACCAGTTATTAATATAAGTGCACTTCGGTTTTGCAGCTGTGCAGTGAACTCATGAAGTAGCCGGACAGGCTCAGAATCAGTCCGAATTATTTGCGGTGGTTGACTTAATGGGCACGGCTGGCGAGTTCATCATGCCACTTAAGATTACTCAGTGAACAAGCACTCGCGACTGCAGTTCACACTTTGTAATATTCAGTGTGCACAAGTGGCTGTTAGCAGATGTCTCCCCAGAACATGGAGGAAGGGGCTGAGAGGATTGGAAAAAAATTCCTCTGCGTTCTCAGTGTCTGTCTGTCTGTCTGTCTCTCTATCACACACACACACACACACACACACACACACACACACACACACACACACACACACACACACACACACACAGGCACAGACACAGGCATACACACACAGGCACACACGCGCACCGGCACACTCACACACACACACACACACACACACACACACACACACACACACACACACACACACACACACACATTTTCAATGTTCAGTTCTACGGTCAGAACCAGTTTAGCTCTAGCTGTAAATTCACTGTGAGTGAGAAGTCCATCTGAGTTGACATTAAACGCCGCGCTCTCAGTCCCACTCTGTCTGTGTTTCCAAGTCTGTTTGATACAATTTATGTCTTTCTGTTTTTTATCACACAGCCTGGTAACCGTAAAAAAAACCTAAGTTCGAAATGTCAGTGACAAGGTTTTAAGAGCGGAGCGTCAAACCTTTATAACGCCTATTTGAACTTTTCATCGCAACCCATTTTGCAACGTTATTTACACATCAAAGTGTCATCTGAATAGGCCAGCAGTACACGACCCTGTGGAAAACCGGTTAATGACATAATAACATCGTAACGCAAGCGTCATGATCGTTATAGAATTAAATGACAGGTAACAGGTACCGTGTTGTTTTGAGAATCTTAACAAAATGCTTGACTTCACGTCAAGTTACTTTCCGGTATCGGCAACGGTCAATGCTGTGTCATTTGGGGGTCGGGTAAGGGTGTAGTGTTGGGGGGGGGGGGGAGTTGCACCTCTTCATAGCACAACTTGTGTGTGTGTGTGTGTGTGTGTGTGTGTGTGTGTGTGTGTGTGTGTGTGTGTGTGTGTGTGTGTGTGTGTGTGTGACCCACTCCCCCTCCACCACCCATCAATTCACTCTGGCATTTAAAAGAATGTTGCACTCTCATGTGGTAATGTGATTTGCCAAATGATGGGGTCCGTTCTAGAATAGGGTGTGTACATTGTCTGTCGTCAGAATTACTTTAATCACACAGGGTCATGTCAAACGATCAGAATTTTTTGGTCACCTTCGCTGGGAAACGTGAACCGAGGCTGACTTCACATCATTACGTAGGAATTAGGGTCACTGTGTCATGTCCCCAAAGCGACAACTGATTTGCCCCCACCATCCCTTCCGATTCACACACACACACACACACACACACACACACACACACACACACACACACACACACACACACACACACACACACACATGAACGTACGCATGCACACACAAAAACACACAGACAACAATAGGACAGACACACACGCGCGCACACACACATACACAAACACTATACACACACGCACGGACGCATACACACAAACACACCCACCCACTCACCCACCCACACACACGCGCACACCCAAACACACGCGCACACCCAAACACACACACACACACACACACACACACACACACACACACACACACACACACACACACACACATAGAATTAAGGTCACTATATCAAGTCACCAACAGTGGCAATGTCTTTACCTCACACCTCCCAATTCAGACACACGCACACACGCACGCACACGCGCGCGCGCGCGCACACGCACACACACACACACACACATGTACACGCAAGCCCCTCGCTGCCCATCTCGGCGAAATCAAGCTGACGGGGAGTAATGCCTAGGCCTCTGAGGCACGACAAGACCCTAACAATTTCACAGACTGTTAACCTTGTCCCAGCAGCGATAGCGAACAAAGGGACTCGGAGTGCAAAACAAAATGTCCCGTCAGCTGCAATTAGTTCAGGCAAACATCCTTTGCACATTTCTCGCTCGAACCGTCCATCAGTCATCGCATCTGCTTCTAATGACACTTTCTTTTTTTCTACTCTGTGTGTGTGTGTGTGTGTGTGTGTGTGTGTGTGTATGTATATGTGTGTGTGTGTGTGTGTGTGTGTGTGTGTGTGTGTGTGTGTGTGTGTGAGAGAGAGAGAGAGAGAGAGACAGAGAGACAGACAGACAGACAGACAGAGGTGCTGTAGGACCTCTAGGTGGCTTAAAACCTGTTTGATTTGTTGAACATCCTTTTGGAGCAGACTTAACTGAGCTGGTTTCGAGTTTCTCCTAGAGAAGGCCGACCGTTCGCGTCATTTTGCATCTCGGTTCTTGAGGCAAGAAATTCCGCCAGTCTTGTACAACTACAAGTCCGGGCCCGAGGCCGATACGGCTGCGTCAGTCACTCAGTCTTGGCCAAATCTGGCGACAAGGTCTTGGGTGTAAGTGTTACTTCCAATTAGATACAGTCTAGAATAACAGTTGAAGGAGCACAATACAATGTTACCAAGCTGTGTCAGTTGCATGAGCAGGACAGGACAACCTTATGCCTTTCGGTAGTAGATATGTTTAAGTTTCCAGCGTTTTCATATTCATTTTCTTTTCAACTCTTAAATCAAACCGCCTAAAATGGAAAGAGAAATTACACACATTGGAGGAAAACTTGAATAAATCGAAAAATAAACTGAAAATGAGCGAATAGTGATTGCAGCATCGAAAAACACTACCCTCCCTCTTTCCTGTCATTTCTTGGTACATGTAACTGTTAGATCTAGTGATCACTCCTCCTATACAGGTCCAGTTCCCTCACTTGCAGCGTCCACTGTAAATTCCCTCCGTAACAGATCGTCATCTGTATAAGGGACATCTACATGTGCACACAGTCATGGTTTAATACGGTGAGAAAGTAGAAAATAACATTTCATTAAAAAAAAAATCTCATTGCTTTCTTTCAACACTAAAACAGGAATAACCTCCTTCAACCGCGCCGCCGGCCAAAGACCTTCAAGTTCTGTTCCTCCAAGGGGTGGGTGGGTGGGTGTTAGGGTGTTTAACGTCCTTTTCCACCACCTACGGGTGATATCAAAGACGGGGCAACGATGAAAAAGCCAGCACAAATATTTGGCCCCAGCCGGGATGCGAACTCACGACCCGAGCATTATTTAGAAGTCCCACGCTCTACCATTCGGCAACCCCGGCTCCCCGTCTGTTCCTCCACACCCAAGGGGGGAAAGTGCATGTTTGCTAGACTTACACTGAATGGGAAAACCATCATTAATGACTAGTTAAGCACAACCCTGTAGCCGATCTGAAACATGAATTGTGTCAGCACGTGTACTTTGACAGAGTAGGTTTAGTAGACAGCGGAGAGCAGGGGAACAGATCACTGATCTTTTTCTTGAGCTTCAAGGTCCCGCAAACTGCAAAGGAACAGTCTCTGCTACCTGCTTAATGAGGAAATAATAGCTGTGTCTCGGCAAATTGGATGCTGGAAAAAACATTATTATTTTCTGTGGAGTATGCACTTCACGAAACCGCGTAGTTACGACTTACAACGTCGAGTGGAAGCAAAATAAAGGTTATGAACCAAAGCCCTATGTCCCCAGGACAAAAAAAAAAAAAAAAAAACTAAACAAAAAATCCAACAAAACAGCAAAAACGTAGCCTAAGAGTAGGGCCTCTACGGCGTTGGATTTTCAGTACTCGGGTCGAGACTTCGAATCCCGGCTGGGGCCAAATATTTGTGCTGGTCTTTTTCTCCTTGCCCCGTCTTTGGTATCATCCTTACATGGTGGAAAAGACCGCTAAACTCCCAAACACCCCCCACTCAACCTCCTAAATGTAGAAGCTGTAGGCCAACCTGAGAAGATTTTGCTTTCTCCCGCCTTTTGCAACGCCCAGCCTTCCACCGTCTCTTGCTTTATGGCTAGCAAAGGAAATCTAGTAAAACACGTACAGGCAATGGACATGTCTAAGCGCTACCTTCAATATTCCAACTTCCTTTTCTGCCTGTAGTACACGCATGAAAAAGAAATAAAATGATAACTGAGATTAATCAAACGGGAAAATGATGAAGGAAGGCCAGAAACAACAACAAAATCATCAACAACAACAACAAAATACACACACACACACACACACACACACACACACACACGAAGAAGAAGAAAGAAAGAAAGAAAGAAAGCCTTCTGAAACGGTTTCTGTGCCCGACATAGTAAACCCGCAAAGAAACCCCTCCCTATTCTCCCCGTCTGTCTATCTGTCTGTCTGTCAGTAAGTCGTACTATCAGTCAGTGAGCGAGTCAGTCAGTCAGTCTGTTTGTATGCATAACCCCCTCTGAAAGCACGCCGACCTAGCCAGACAAACCTTATCTCTTTGTACTTCCTCTTCACGATTATGCTTTAAGGTGAAAGCCAATTAGTGGTCTGGAATTAGAGGTTATATCTTTTCGTGCGTAATGCGTTCTGGCACTTTGCCTAGTTAGGCCAAGTAGCCAATGCCAGTGTAATGGCGAATCTTAACGACGCCGGCGCACACCATAAACAGTTTAAGAGATACGAAGTCTGCACGAAACGTCTTTATACGATGCCGATGTACGTCGCGTGCAAATGTTATAAAAGTGCCAGCTTGAGACCAACGTTGAAAAAGAAAAAAAAAAAAAAAAGAAAAAAAAGAAGAAGAAGAAAAAAAAGACACAGAGTTGCAGATCGAGACAAAGAAAGAACACAGAGTTGCAGTTTGAGTCAAGGAGTATGAAAGATAGGAAAAAGGGTAAATGTGTGCAGCTTGTCTGCTACCGTCATTTGCCCAGTATAGTACCCTGAAAACTATACATCGGGAGGAGAAATGAAGAAGAAACAACAACAGCACCACCATCAACAACAAGTACAACAACAACAGCTACAAGAAGAATAAATCCGCACTCAGCGAAAGAATCTTCAAACTTCCAAAACCGGGTGGTGGATTGTGTCAGGAGCTTTTGTATGTACATATAATTGTGTGTGTGTGTGTGTGTGTGTGTGTGTGTGTGTGTGTGTGTGTGTGTGTGTGTGTGTGTGTGTGTGATTCCCCATTGAGAGCGCAGTGTCTGCTGCTGTCTCGAACGTGAGTAGCGGTATTTGCGTCCAGCTTGCCACGGTCAGCCAAATCAGTGAACAGCATACATGTCGGTGAGACGCCAGCTTCGACTGAACTTTTTTGAGAACGGCTTTTGGTAAGTGCTGGTTAAAACTGTCCGAAATTTGAGTAAGAAGTGCTTGCTAGGTACAGGCTACTGTTGTTTTGTACCTGAACAACGAGTTTATGAAGTCGGAAACGCTGATATGCCGAGCCAAAATGTTTCGTCGTCGATGGTGTTGACATAGGGAGCGAGTTCTCCCCGAACAGTAGTAATACATGCACTTGCTCATCGATGCCAAAAAGGCTGTATCTCTGTTCTTTCTGTCTGAAAGAAAGAACCTTTTTGCAGGGAACCACGCCTGATTGTCATGTGATGTCGTGCTCTGTGTCACATGATTTCTCCAATACTAGTACAATACGGACACTTATTACACAGGAGAGATCAAAGAAAAAGAGGCCGCTATGGACGATAAACAAATATAAACAGTTTATTAGCGAACTGAAAACGATGATCGATTTTATCTTGGTGTTAGATCTTAATATTAATGATATTCCACACATTAACTCAATTCCTACCAAGTAAGTTTGGGGTTGTGCACCAGTGGCTTCACTAAAAAAATTAAAAAATTCATAATTAACTTACGTGTGCATGGATTTAAATTTGGCTTAATAGGAATGTTGTACTCGTGTTTGCTGCAGTAAGGAAGTGTCAAGAAACTGTTAATCTTGCCTGATTTTCGCATACATTGCCAGAACCGAAAAAGATTGAAAAGCGACGGATACCAGTGCGCGGTACGAAATGTGTTAATCCGAATGATTATGTGAATAACGTTGAATAATAGATGTAGCCGACAACACATTTGTCACCCCCTAGCATCTCGAAATGTCCTCGAAAGAGAAGTGTACATTTGAAATTGTGGGTTTAGAGCCATCGCTGAATAAAATTAACATAGTAAACAACTCGGCGACTGTGTCAGCCAGTGCGGTACATCTTGTTCGCTTGTTATTAACCGCGTGGTTCTTTGAGATGCCGTCGGGTGACAAACTGGACACCAAACATACTTTGTCATTTATATTCTGTATACGTCAGCGCTGGGGGGGAGGGGGGGGGGTAGTTAACAAGTTAACAAGCTGTCTAACTTTATTTGGTGAAAAGGCCTGAGTGTTATCAAATGTACGGCGCTTAGGCCTTTTCACCAAATAAAGTTAGACAGCTTGTAGACAGTGCCTTTGGGTTTGTCTAGGCGAGTTAGTAACAACAAAACCTGGCTGTGGCTTATAGTTACATTTGTGTTACATGTACCACCAACTTTCACCATTTTTTTTTTGGGTGGGGTGGGGTGGGGTGGGGGGGTGGGGAGTAACCTCTAACCTGTCACACGTTTTCTACAGGTTCTCTCCTGTCAAAACATTTGTTTACATTTTAATGACCAATACATACCACACAAAAATAAATTTCAAGAGCACTAGTGGTATTCTAAAACCTTCTCAGGAGGAGATCATAAATTTCTTGTCACCACACATCTGCAGTATCTGTTTCAGTGATACCACATCCACTGCAGGGTTCTAGCATATCATATTACCCGTTTGTAAGTAGCACACACACTGACAGCAGATCACTAATTTCATGCTTTGCGTGCTGCCTGTTTGCATAATTTTATGCGACAAGGGCAATAGGCGGGCGGCCTTCGCATACAAAAACCAGCCTTTCTGCTAACTGGTTGGACGTGCCTGGAGAGGCCGCAAGAGAGGCGATCTGGTGACATTCATCCTAGCGCCACCGGAGACGTGACTGACAGTTGTGAATTAGGGGGACGGCGGCTACAAAATGGGATCATCAGACTGTATAATGACGCAACAGCATGCATATCAGCAATGTTGACGAAGGCACAGCCGGATCTCGATCCGGTTCTTTTGTGGCCTTTCATTACTTTTTTGGGGGCGGTATCCCTTCGCGAAGTTAGGGATTCTTTCTCCTTGGGGACTGACTAAGCGCGTCGCCAAAGGAGCAGCGACCACCCCCCCCCCCCCCAGCCATTGCCAGAAAACAATTTTTTTGATTTTGCTTTACTCCAGCAGTTTATACCTTGATCCATTTTGTATGGGGCCTGGTGTCAAATGGCACCACGTGCAAAGCACCTTAAAGTCTCACTATGTTTGTATCGGGACGGTCGGTGGTCTAGTGGTTGAGACTTGTCACCAATGCGAGAGGGCAGGGGTTCGAGTCCCACTCGTACTCTCGTATGTGGCACCGTTCATTCGGGCCGATCGTCGGGGGGGGTACTCCGGCTTCCTTCCTCCTCTGCTTTGGAAATGTTCAGCCCACCAAATTTAGAAAATAATAATAAAAAAATGCATTTCTAAATTCCGAAATTTAAATAGCTGAGCTGACCCTTCGCACCGCGAGCTTGTAATGTGTTTATGCCCAGTGTGTGAGAGAATGCGTGTGATTCACGTGAGAGTGCGTGTTGGGTTTAGTTCGCGGCGCTTTGAGCCGATTCATGAAATTGGGTAAAGCGCCTATACAATACTCATCATTATTATTATTGTTAGGCATACAACAACGCTGTGGAAAACCTTTCATCGAATGCTCTTAATAATAATAATAATGAGTATTGTATAGGCGCTTTTCCCAATTTCATGAATCGGCTCAAAGCGCCGCGAACTGAACCCAACACGCACGCTCACGTGAATCACACGCATTCTCTCACACACTGGACATAAACACATTACAATCACGTGGTGCGAAGGGTCAGCTCAGCTATTTAAATTTCGGAATTTAGAATTGCATATATTTTCCAAATTTGGTGGTGGTGGACTGAACATTTCCAGATCCGTGCATCAAACTCACTCGGGACACATTATAGCATCTGGAACCGTTGTAGTGTCTCTTATCGGCGTATAATTATAACGTTGGTCTACACACATAGAAGCGTACGGCGCACTCAGCAGACGACGTTATTTGCTTGCGGACTGAAGACCAGTTACACAGCGCTGATTTGTGGCTATTCTTAGCGACTTGGTCGATCGACGTGTTGTACAAGTATGGAAGCGTTAGTCCAAAGAAAGTCACATCTGTCTACTATTAGAAGCCACGAAGCCTGGTCACGAAAATGGTGGAAATGGCCGAACGGAACATCCATTCATTGGCGAACAGCCTTAGAGATTTGCAAGCGGCAATTTTCAACCTCAGAACTCATTACGAACAGAGAGATTTTCATCGAATTCCAATTTGAAAATACCAACAGTGCATTCCTACAGCTACCTCCATTTTCAAAGTATCATCACAACAGCACAACGGCTGAACTGTGCCTATTGAAAAGAAGACTTCACACGCCGTATGCGAGCTTCTCACGGCACGGTAAGTCGCAATAATGCCTCTCAATAATCCACATGCCCGGAACGTGTGATGCCTCAATGTGATGTCTAACCCCCATCACTTGCCGTCAGGTATGGAAGAGATCCAGAGCTCATCCAGGCAAAAGGGAGAAATAACTGGCAGGATTAGGGAGATAACACTTTATTACCAACCCATTAATGTCTGCGGGATGTGTGTGAAAGGAACTCAAACGATTAAGGCCCCAGTGGATGAATGTGCCAGTTACGAGCAAGACAGCAAAGCTGAACTGGGGAGGGGTGGTGGAGGAGTGTGTGTGTGTGTGTGGCGGGGGCAGGGGGGGGGGGGAGGATTGCGGGTGTAACCACAGAAAAGGTATTTCAATGAGCTCCGCGCAACAGTTTAGTAAATATTTGCCTCTGATTTACTGATTGTTGTGTCTGGGTAACAGACTATACATGCTCTTGCCTGAAAATTCTCAAAGACATGTAAGAAGACTGCAGAAGCTGCATGCACGCACATCTTTTTAAAAAGGAAAGAATCACTGAAAATGCAGGTTTTCAGCTGCTCAATAGAAAGTAAATAAACGGGATTTTTGACGGACTATTTCTCCTCTGCTAAAAAAAAAAAGTTTTTTGTCTTCTTTATCTTTGATCTTCTGATGTCCTCGAAGCTACTATCCCCATATATATATATATATATATATATATATATATATATATATATATATATATATATATATATATATATATATTTTAAAATTATGTTCCTTAATGTTAGTTCTGTATCCGTTGTTGGAAGTGGTGACATTTTCTAACACTAATGAACCTGAGAAGCAATGACGTAGCGACGCATCATAGGGACAGACGGAGAGGTTCGAGTCATTAGACCTGTCTTCCACCCATAGTAAGACGTGACACTTCTACAGGACAGAGCTACTGAAGTAGAGGGCGAGTGAAACCTGATCTACATCCCTATTCTCCTGCGCTACCGTCTGTCGAGTGACGGAAACCTACCTCTCTCTCTCTCTCTCTCTCTCTCACACACACACACACACACACACACACACACACACACACACACACACACACACACACACTGCATCTACAACGAGAGAGAGAGAGAGAGAGAGAGAGAGAGAGAGAGAGAGAGAGAGAGAGAGAGAGAGAGAGATGTGGGGGATAAAAGTGACGATGGAATAATGTCTAGGAATGACAAAAGAATCGTTCTATCGCGCCTCAGGTAACATATTTGACAAGGAAAGAAAATTTAAACCAAACCCAAATCAAAAAAAGAAAGAAAGATAAAACGGAGAAGAAAACATCAACAAGACAAAGTAAGCATAAAACAGACACACAAAAACAAAACGAAACAACAACAACAACAGCAACAACAAACTGTCCACTCACCAGCATAGCAGTCTATGAGCTCTCTTTCCCGGATGCCCAGTATCTCCCTGGTCCGACTGTGCTTGGACTTGAGTTCTTTATGGCGACCCTCCAGCTCCTGAAGTTTCGTGTCCGACTCGTTAAGCATCAGCTCGCACGTGGCCAGACTCTCCGACAGCGTGTTCTCCGAGCGTATCAGCGTCAGCAGCTGGTCCTCCTGCTCGGTCGTCTTGGTCTCGCACTCCTCCAGGCGGTCCGATTTCACCTCCATCTTGTAGGCCCGGTCCTTCAGCTGGTTCTTCAGAACGGCCCTCTCCCGCTCCAGGAGGGCCACCTTGCTCTCAGCGTCCAGGAGCTGCTGGTTCATGGAGTAGAGGTCCAGCTGGGACTGCTCGTACATCTTTCGGCTCTCGTTCACTTTGAGCTGCGTGTCGAACAGCTCCTCCGTCTTCTCCGTCAGAGCCTTGCGCAGCTTGGCAAACTCCTCCTGGAGACGATCCAGCACCGCGTCATCCACGCGCCCTTGTCTGGGGGACGACGAAGAGGAAGTCCTGCTGGGAAGCTCCAGAGAGCCCACAGTCTCACTCAACAGGTCGCTTACTTTGTCCCCGCCAAGAAGGTTCCTCACAGACACCTCCAGCTCTTTGAGCCTCTGCTCGTGCTCGTCCTTGAGGTAGGAGAAATCTCTCTGCATGGTGTCGATTTTCTCGGGGTCCACGTTGAACCTGTTGTCCTGGTGTCTCCGGCCTCGCCGGCTTCCTTTGCAGTGATGATCGTTTTGGCTGAGGTGGATGTTGTACACGCACTGTTCACCCTTGTAAGACCGCACGAAAGAACACTCGTTGTCAGCAGATGCTGAATACAGCATGGCCACTACTGACAGCACCATGCAGCCCAGAGAGGACAGAGGGATAGGTATTTTCGCCATTGTGAACACACGCACAAGGTAATCCAGAGAATAGAGTCACGTATTCACACGTGTGTCGTTAATCCTGCAGTCGCTGAATGATTGAAAGCAAAGCGAAATTAGTTTGAAAGATTTGAAGTTATAGCGTCAAACCTAAGAAATCATTATTTTTAAAGCGTCAAAACTTTACACCGTGGTCTTCAAGTATACACGTGGAGAAGCTGAGTTTAATTTGAATCTTCTGGAGCACATAAACGTCAGTGAAAGCGTATAATACATGTCAAATAAGATTATAAATGCTTATAACAAACTTGTACTCAGCGACACTGTATGCACCACCTAAACTGCCCCGCATTCACTTGAAGTTGAAAATTCAATGTACAACTGAGCAAGCGCGCTGCGAGTTTTATGCACTGCAACTTTACCTTACATTATTTTTCCCTCTTTCTCTGGACTCAAAAAGGCGACAACATGCCACTTCAGTTATCGCCTGTTTCCTTTTTGAAATCAGACAGGTCATTACAAAGCTCGCATAATCTGAACTCTCAAAACCCCTTCAGCTACGAAGTAGAGCTACATTTATCTCCGAGTTCCCCCGACTCCTTTCAGCGGTAGGCGGTATAACAGCCTTAGCGGCCGGACTCGAAGTGTGTTACACCGCACCGCTAACCAACAACCACAAAGCCAGTCAGGTGTAACCCTATACTAAACAGTGCCGTTTCTCCGATCTCCCTTACCTGTCACTTTTCAAGGTAACAGCAACCACATCTGTCCTTTTTGCGTAACAACGAAGCACAAGTCCATGAGAGGAAGGTTCACTCAGGTGAAAGGTCAGCTCAGTGCCCCGACCCCCCGGGCACTCCAGCCCTGCCCGTGTGTCGCATACAGCAGCTAGCCCCTTCAACAGGCGGAAGCCTTGTGTTCCGCCACCGACACCTCTGCTAAAACGCTGGTGGCTTCGCGCTGTCGTCTCCCGGCTTGTGGCTTGCAGTTTTAGTGGCTGCAGCGAAATCCCACATGTCAGTCCGCTGATCCGTAGGTGTTGCACACACACACATGGGGAACTGGTGTACAGTGTATAAAGACGGAGCGGCCTGAGAGAGAGAGAGGGAGAGGGTGGGGTGGGGTGGGGTGGGGTGGGTCTTTGGGGATTTAACGTCCTTTTCCACCACACTATATACGGGTGATATCAATGACGAGGCAACGATGAAAAAGCCAGCACAAATATTTGGCTCCAGCCGGGATACGAACTTACGACCCGAGCATCAGAAGTCCAACGCTCTACCATTCGGCCACCCCGGTTCCCAGAGAGAGAGAGAGACTCGGAGACAGCACTGTCCACATTAAATGACCAACCGCAAAAATGCACAGCGCGGTTTTGTTTTGTTTTGCTTTTTTGTTTTTAGTCTTTAGTTTTAGTTACACGATACTTGCTTAACTTCAAAGAGTGTAGCGCAGCCCAGCAGAGACACCCCCCCCCCCCCCCCGTTCTGAGTATACACAGGACCTCTGTCTCTCCGGCCCTCTATTGTTCTTTACACATTGGTCATTTTTAGTATTGCTTGATATATGTATGTAGTAGCATGGTCGTGTGTGTGTGTGTGTGTGTGTGTGTGTGTGTGTGTGTGTGTGTGTGTGTGTGTGTGTGTGTGTGTGACGTACTGTGGCCGGCATAGTGTTCAACGGAAAGGCCTCGCCAGAAAACCCCACGGTTGGATAATTATTTCAGAATAAATGATGTGTTTATGGTACGCTGTGAAACGTGCCCCCCTGTTTGATAGCGACTGAAAGAAGGCGGCACAATAGTATGAATGTTAGACCGCTCGCTGCTTTATGCGTTTGTAATTTTATTTACAGCCGTATTCATGCCACGTGTGTGCTCTGTGTTATCTACCTGAAGTCAATGGTGTAGATGTTGACAAAGTGTCTGGAAAGAACCGGCTAAAAAATTCGGGACAGCTCTTATGACGGCTTGGTCGTTGGCTCGCAAAGTGCGCGCCTCGTAGTGTGTGTGTGTGTGTGTGTGTGTGTGTGTGTGTGCCACGGTGTGTGTGTGTGTGTGTGTGTGTGTGTGTGTGGGTGTGTGTGTGTGTGTGCAGCGGGGCCCACTGCTACAAGTGGCTATCATAATGGAACGCACTGTGCGACAGGTGTACCAACATACACTGTTGCATAAATCTTAAACTTCACGGAATCATTCAATCAATCAGCAGATCATTTAATCAACACGCTGTAGATCAGGAAACGAGAGGAGTGGGTGTTTGGTGGTTAGGGGTTTAACGTCCTTTTCCACCACATACGGGGAAACGAGAGGTTTGATAGTTGTAGCACCTATACGTATAAACAATGTGAGAATTTCCTTACATCAGTCTGAAAAATTCAAAACAAAGATGGGACCTCTCTCAAAATTGCGCCCTCAACTTTTTACTGCAGATGGCGTCTGAAAAAGCTATCACGAACGGAATTTGTATTACATGTTTTCTTTTCCTCTGTGGCCTCTCATTTTCGAAACCTTTGTCCATTAAAATTCCGTTCTATCTCATTTGACCGAGGAGCAAAATTCAGTTTCGTAAGACATGTCTTTGATGTCCGGAAAACAGTTCTACTGTGCACTGAAAACTGTTTCCCTTTAGCTGATTTTGTGGCAGTTGAAGTGTTGGTGTCACTAGTGTCAACAGCTTCATTCCTGTGTCCTTTGATGTTTCAAGTCTGAAATTCCCTGAACAGTTTCGCACTTATGATTCGAGTTTTCAGTGTTTATGAGCTTGACGGCTGAGGAATACACGGGTTTCAAGTGTTCTCTGTGTCTGTCTGTCAAACACCCACCCTCCCACCCTCTAGTGGCTGGCAACTTTTTAACAATCGAACGTCTTTTTCAAATCAGCTGTCTGTTCATAGAATTACGTTGTTCTCCTCGATCCACCAAAACGCCGTTTCAGACAGGTCTTAAGGTTGGCCGTCGATTATTTAGAAGCCCACTTGAACACGCTACTCGAAGGTGGTATAAAGGCAACTGTTTAAACTGTTATCTGGCCCAATCTGTCGAGAGTGTCAAGCATGCTACTTAGTTTTGTGTGGCGTTTAATCCACTAGGCTATTTTATTTATCAGCTCACGTTTAGTACAGGAACAATTCTCACAACGGTGACTCAAATAAAAGAGCATTTTTTGGGGGGGTTAAGTTTCGCGAAGCACCGGCACCCAGTGGGTACGACTTGGGTTGGAGGTAAGCCGTGAACGGATGTGCACTGCGTTCTTCACTTTGAAGAAGCTGTTTGTGATCGGCGGTGTGGTGGTCGAAAAAGGATTGCCTGTTGGCTTCGCAACTCATGAGGTGACAGCTAGTTTCAATCAATCAATCAGTCAATCAATCAGTCAAACGAATAAATACTTTATTTGAGCTTGAGCCTGAGCATGAAAAAAAAAAAAGGGGGGGGGAGGATGAATCAAACTCGGCCGACCTCTCAGTACGTCTGGGTGTAACAGCGTTTAGCTGGACAATTCAGTTGAGGTATATAGTTGTTCCCCACAGCCTGCCTGTAAGTGTGACAAGTCGAGTCAAGAACTTTATTCACACCCGCTCTGGGTAGGTAGGAAAAATCCCGCTCGGGGAATAGTCTTACCTTGCAGCATAAAAAGCGTGCCTTTTAGTAACGCACGGACTATAATTTTGCGAATACTCTGCAGGGGCGCCGGAAGATGTTGGGGGGAGGGGGGACAGAATCTCAGAGGGGGGAAACGCCAGAGCCTGTGAAAGGAAGGACGTTGCCCGGAGAAAGTGAAAAGCGGGGGGGGGGGCGATCAGATGCTGTGCAAAAACCTTTACGAACCAGGGAGCAACTGAAAGGAAGGCCGTTCCCAAAGAAAGTGGGGGGGGGGGGGGGGGAGGGGGGGAGGGGGGGATTATCAGACGACGACTTTCTGCCAAGTCGTTTTGATATTTCATGCAACGACTAAACTGAGTTCTCTGTTGCGTGGGATGACGGAGACAGCAGGAAGAGCAGTAGGGGGGGGGGGGGTAGGGGGACAAGACCATGCCTTTGCCCCCCCCCCCCCCTCTTGACATAGTCACCTGATTTTCCAGGGGGGCGGGGGGGGGGGCAAAAAGATACTCTTGCCCCCCCCCCCTGCTTGGGTACAGGGGGGGGGGGGGCAGCTGCCCCCCTTCCCCTGCCTCCCGGTTCCGGCGCCCCTGCTCTGGTCCCCCGTGGCTATATTTTGTAGCCTACAGCTGCTTGACCGAAAAAAGAGACCTTCATTTAATGTGGTTTTTTTTTTTTTCTAAGCGTTCACTTCAAACGGCAGAGAGAGAAGAGAGGAATGGTGAGCCCCAACAGAGTGTAACGTTTGTTGCATCATAAACATGATAATGCCTCCTTGAGACTCAGGCATGCGCAAAGGGCTCGTCCTATTTGCTCGCTGTGAAGTTGACTGATTTTGTAAAGTTTAGCAGGTCTGTGCTCGTGCGATCCAGCTATTACTAGAGAAATATGGCCGAACGTCGACTAAATTGTGCTTGAAGTAGCCATTTTTAATTTTTATTTTTATTTTTGCTAACTTGCTTGCTGTTTCTGGGGGGAGCCGGGGTGGTCGAATGATAGAGCGTTGGACTTCTAATGCTCGGGTCGCAAGTTCGATCCCGGCTGGGGCCAAATATTTGTGCTGGCTTTTTCATCGTTGCCCCGTCTTTGATATCACCCTATGTGGTGGAAAAGGACGATAAACCTCCCTCGGTGTTTCTGGGCGACAGAGAACACATGCCGTACCGCGCACGAGTATCCCACGTTTCTGACTCTCGTTAGGTTTTGGTCCTGCATGCAAAATCAGGCAAGATTAACGGTTCCTCGACGGCTCTTTCTGCAGCAAACACGAGTATAATCAAAGTGCAACATTCCCACTAAGCCAAATTTAAATCCACGCAGACACAAATTAATTATGATTTTTTTTTTGTCAGGCCACTGGTGCACAATTCCAAACTTATTTGGTGGGCAAAGAGTTAATTAGTATGGGGAATACATTATTTTTTTTTTTAAACTAAGACTTTTGAACAACAAGTTTCTTAGTATTTCTTTCGTCGGATTTCGGGTTGAGGAAATGTGCTGATCAACGGTAGCTACTCAAACAAATTTAGCACATAGGTGTAACTCCGGCATACCGTACTTTAACTGTTACATTTTCTCTACAAATTAATTTTCTTGAGTGATCGCACAAACTGAAGTGTAGCTGATACATTGTAGTACGCATATCGGAAATTCAATACTTATTGTTACAACACACACACACACACACACACACACACACACACACACACACACAGACACACACACGGGTGGGTGGGTGGGTGTTTGGGAGTTTAACTCTTTGACGACGAAGCACAATTTCTAACACGCGATTTCCTATAGGAAATCGCGTGTTAGAAATTGTGCTTCGTCGTCAAAGAGTTAACGACCTTTTCCACCACATAAGATTGATATCAAAGACGGGGCAGCGAGAAAAATGCCAGCACAAATATTTGGCCCCAGACGGGATTCGAACTCAAGACACGAGCACTGAAAGCCCAACGCTCTACCATTCGGCCACCGCGGCTCCCCCCCTCCCCCCCACACACCACCACCACGGTCAAACAAGGGAGGAGGGAGGGATTCATTTTACTGGATTTGCCGTAATAGCTTCAACCTTGGACAACCATGACGTTTATATGGCTAACCGGTTGAGTGATAATCGGCGCCTTTGCAGTTTCACATAATCCTCTGTGAATGGCCGAAGCCCCCGCCAACTGTTTTGAATTTCACGCTCCAGTGGTTACAGTTTTCTTGGCAATCTGCATTCACTGTGAACAGAAGGACTTGACACTACATGTCAGTGTTGCCGAGTGGCTTTGATGGCTGTTCTTGAGCATTTTTGTTTTAAAGATTCTGAAACGTTCCAAGAAATTTTAACTGTGTATATTCAAAAACAAACGAACAAATGAACCAACCAACCAACCAACCAACAAGGCAATCAACCAAGCAAACAACAAAAAAGCAAAACAAAAAACCCCAAACAACAACGAAAAACAAGCAAACAAAAACAAACAACAAAACTGCAGACACCCAACCAAGCAATCAAACACACAGATATCCAGATTTTATCAACGAACCAATTACGCCGGCAAAAAGCAAAGCCAGCCCAACACACACACACACAGACACACACACGGATCTGAATTCACACCCCGTTTCTCTTCTGTCACCAGACCTTTAAGACTCGTTTCAGGACACGGTTAAGGGGAGTTCCTGTCGACACGGCGTCGCCCCGCTAGTCCGATGAATTCCTTTACAAATCTCCCCTGGTCATCGTCCGATTTAATGGAGCCCGCAACAACGAACACGCCCTGCAGGAGCGAGTGTAGCAAGTCCTGGGACGAAGGAGTCGACCATTCTTAGGCTAAATACGTCTTGTGGTCGTGTACCTAGCTGCTAAAGTTCACTTCACTTCTCGCATACAAACGTTTTCCGAAACGTCTACATAATGTATGTGGAAGTTCTTCTCTCCAAGAACTTAGCGGGGCTCTCTGTGTGTGTGTGTGTGTGTGTGTGTGTGTGTGTGTGTGCGTGTGCGTGTGTGCGCGCGCTTATTTTATTATATCTGAAATGGTCACTGTCGTATGGTTTTGGCCATGAGGTACACATCGTGAGAAAAAGTCAAATTGTCGGCTAAAAGTCAGGTGACGTATTTCGTTATGCCCATAATTTTTTTTCAACAGCTACCTAATATCGATAGAGTCATTTGCAAAGAGGATGAAGATTCGAAGAGTGTTCCCTAAAAAGAAAGGGAGCTTGGATAGCCAAACAGTAGAGCGTTGGTCTTTCCATGCTCAGGTCGTGAGTTCGATTCCCGGCTGGGGTAGTTAGTTAGTTAGTTATTTAGGGCTTAACGCCACGCAAGCAACAAAGGCTAATTCGTGGCTAGCAAAAGTCCCTTTCTGCCAGGTACTTTAAAACATAAAAATCTCCACGTTAAAACAAGATGTAAATATATACTAAAAATCTGTTTGGTTTAAATGAAAAATATCCTTCAAGACTTCAAAGCTGGGAAGATGGTGTAGATACAAGTGATATTTAAATAAGACTATATTTTGTAGAAGAGGTTAGCCTCTTTCAGAAAATTGAAGATGTTGTCAGGGGGGGGACATCCCTGAACAACACCTTCAATGAATCAGCTGAGTAATGTTTTTCGCGGATCTCGGCGAGATCCCAACAAGAGATTAAAAAATGACTAACAGTGAAAGGCTCGTCACACGGGACACACCAGGGGGGATCTTCCCCTTTCAGCAGATGGGAATGCGTGATGTGGGTGTGCCCAATGTGGAGCCGACTAAGAACGGTCTCCTCGCGCCGATTAGGTCGACAGCGAGGGAGACTATCACAGATGCTTGGTAAAATCTTGAAAAGCTTGTTCTCAGGAAGAGCAGCCCATTGGGTCTGCCACTCCCTTCGGACAAACTCGAAAACTAAGGGTTTAAAATCAGAACAGGCCATGCGCTCATCCTCCACAGGGCCATCGCGGGCAGCGTTCGCAGCCCGGTCAGCGCACCTGTTTCCTCGGATGCCCACATGACCTGGGATCCAAATAAAAACAATGTCCTTGTTGTCGGCAATCAAGGATGCATGCAGTTCATGGATCAGCACCAGAAGTGGGTGATCCAATCTTCTGCCATGCAGAGCCTGGAGAGCCGACAATGAATCTGATAGGATTAAAAAGTTAGGCTCCGTAGACTGGTACACGTGCCGAAGTGCGAGTAAAATGGCTCGCAGTTCGGCACTGTATACAGAACTATTGTCTAGCATGCGACAAGTAAAAACGTGACCATCCATGACTGCAGCAGCCCCAACACGACCGTCCTCAGACTTAGATCCGTCAGTAAAGATCTGGCGGAAGCCCGGGAAGTCGGCCAGGATCTGCCGCAGACCATGAAGGTATATAGGGTCAGGGGTCTGGTCTTTTTTATGGACAGTCAGGTCCAGCCTGACTTCAGGGGTGGGAAGGGTCCAAGGAGGCGTAGCTGGGAACAAGGATTGTTCTACAGAATCAATGTCCACCCCGGCCGCCTGTAAAAGGGGTCGGACGCGGAGGGACAGAGGTTTAGATTCATTTTTATGAACAGCAAAAAGGTCCTCAGAAACCGGATGGAAGACACAGTTATAGGCAGGGTTGTCCGGGTTGGCCTTCAGCTTCAGGACATAGTTGAGCGTGAGGCGAGTGCGGCGGAGCGTCAGAGAGGGTTCACCCGCCTCAGCGTACAAACTATGGACTGGGGATGTTCTGAAGGCGCCCAGACAAATGCGAAGACCTTCATGG
Source organism: Batillaria attramentaria (assembly GCA_018292915.2). Classification (NCBI taxonomy): domain Eukaryota; kingdom Metazoa; phylum Mollusca; class Gastropoda; family Batillariidae; genus Batillaria; species Batillaria attramentaria. Next base: position 5,462,585 of record JACVVK020000001.1, on the reverse strand, counting down.
TGAACTGTATTTAAAAGTTTAAGAGTGGACTTGGACGCAGAGCTATAAACAATGCACCCATAGTCCAGCTTGGAACGGACAAGAGCTCGGTATAATCGCAACAGGACGGTACGGTCACCACCCCAGTCGGTGTGACCCACGACCCGAAGGACGTCCAGTGCTTTCATACACGAGGCTCGCAAGTGCTTGATGTGACTAAGGAATGTGAGCCTACGGTCAAAAATAAGCCCGAGAAACTTCGCCTCCTGGACGACTTTAATAGGGGAACCATCAATATAAAGATCGGGTTCGGGAAAGACCCCATGGATTTTGGTGAAGTGCATGCATACTGTTTTGGACGGAGAAAACTTAAAACCGTTATCAGAAACCCATTTTTGAACACTATTTACACAAAGCTGCAGATGCCTCTCCACCCGGTGAAGCGACTTGCCCTTGACACAAAGGGCGAAGTCGTCAACGAACAGGGAAGCATCTGTGCCTTTTGTGACAGCTTTCACTATATTGTTGATTTTTAAGCTAAAAAGAACAGGAGACAGAATGCTGCCCTGGGGAACACCCATCTCCTGTTCCTGACAGTCTGATAAAGTAGAACCGATGCGGACTCGAAACGACCGTCCAGATAAAAACTGATCAATAAAAATAGGTAGACGACCCCGGAAGCCTATGTCATGCAAGTCTGACAATATGCCATACTTCCATGTAGTATCATAGGCCTTCTCGAGGTCGAAGAAGATGGCTACTGTGTGTTGTTTATTAATAAAACCGTCCCTTATGAAGGACTCGAAGCGAACCAGGTGGTCAACGGTGCTTCGGCCCTGCCTAAACCCGCACTGCAGGTCAGACAGGAGTCCTTCAGATTCCAGTACCCAAACAAGACGAGCATTGACCAGCCGCTCCATGGTCTTACAAAGACAGCTGGTCAGGGCGATAGGTCGATAATTGCCCGGATCAGAATGATCCCTCCCAGGTTTAGGAATAGGAACCACTACCGCCTCCCGCCATGAGGGCGGAAAGACGCCAGTGGTCCAAATATGGTTATAGACGGAAAGAAGGATAGAAAGAGCTTCCTCAGGAAGATGAGTTAAAAGCTGATAATGGACAGTGTCCAAACCAGCAGCAGAATCATTGCTCTTCTGCAGAGCCTGCTGAAGCTCAGCTAGGCTAAACAGAGAGTTATAAGGTTCAGAGTTTGTGGAGGTAAAATGACAAGGGGAAGATTCCTTTATTTTTTTGAGTTTCTGGAAAGATGAAGAATAATGGTTGGAAGAAGAGTTGTGCGACAGGGTTGACGCCAACAAGTCAGCAACAGCTTTCTTGTCGGTGACAAGCCGGTCACCCACTCTAAGATGGCGGATAGAGGAAGTATCGGCTTTGCCTTTAATTTTGCGGATAGCTTTCCAGATTTTCTGCGAAGGAGCCCTGGAGGACAGGCTGGAAATAAACTGTCTCCAGGACAGCCTTCGCTGCTGTTTATAAATGTAGCGAGCTTTCGCTCGGGACTGTTTGAAAGATAGGATGTTTGCCTGGGAGGGGCATCTGAACGCTCGTCTTTGTGCGCGCTTGCGATCTTTCTGCGCCTTTTTGCACACTTCATTAAACCAAGGGACTTTAGGACCTTTAGCGAATGTCGAGGTTTTCGGGATGGCATCGTTGGCCACTTCAATCAAGATATTAGTAAAAGCGGAGGCAGGATCCTCCGAGGACATCACCGCCTCCTCGGTCAGACGTGACCGGCAAGAGGCACTAAACAAATCCCAGTTAGCCTTCTTCAGGTTCCAACGACCCACTGTTGCGTCCTCCTCGCTGCTGGCGGTCGACAGGATGACCGGGAAGTGGTCGCTGCCACACAGGTCATCGTGGACGCGCCACTCAAAATCCAGGACGAGGGAAGGATCGCAGACAGACAGATCGAGGACTGAAGAAGTACCAGTTGCAGGATGAAGGTAAGTTGGAGAGCCATCGTTTAAGACGCAGAGGTCAAGCGAGGAAAAAAGGTCCTCTAGAACCTGACCCCTGTCGTTTGAGTGGTCGCTGCCCCAGAGTGGAGCATGACCGTTGAAATCCCCAAGCAGAAGAAAGGGGCGGGGGAGCTGATCTATAAGGGAGTTAAGATCTCTCGAGGAGACACGTTCGGACGGCGGCAGGTAAATGCTGCACACCGTGACAGATTTATGTAGGGAAATACGGACGGCGATAGCTTGCAACTGGGTGTTTAAGGGAACTGGACTGTACAAAATGTCCTTTCGAATTAAAATACCAACGCCACCATGAGGCCTCTCCGAAGAGGACCCCTGGTGGACGAAATTAAAACCAGTGAAAGATGCGGGGGATGACTCCTGGAGAAAGGTCTCCTGAAGGGCCACCACACCCGGCTTTAGAGAATTTACTAGGATTTTAAGTTCTTCAAAATTAGCCCGAAAACCTCGACAATTCCAATGTATTATAGTATTTGTAGCCATTTAAAATTGTGTAGGATTAAAAACCGCACAAAGCAGCGACGGCTATGTGACGGCTGATGACTTGGAAGGGGACACAAGGGGCGATGGGGGCAGAGGGCGGTCCTCAATTGTGACCACCTCCATGTCCTCAAGGACACTAAAGGGGTTGGTCACCTCGACTCCCTTGTCTCCCTTCTGGGTCCTAGCTGACAGCGGACCCCAAGGTTTTTTATATTTGCTTTTCTTTCCAGATGGTTTGGGGGGAACAGGGGGGCGGGGGGCGGAGGCGCGCTGGGACTGAGGTCCCGACCCCGCGCCCTGGGTCGAGGACTTTGCGGTGCCAGGGGTCCCCGACGGCGGCCTGGCACCCTGGGCCGCGGGACTGGCAATGACCACCTTGGATGTGGTCACAGCGTTCAATGATGACTTTGATGGACTGGCTGACTTGGACTGACTGGCTGACTTGGACTGACTGGCTGACTTGGACTGACTGGCTGGCTGAACAGCAGGATTCCCGGCTGGGGCTAAATATTCATCCCGGCCTTTGTCTCGTTGCCCCGTCTTTGATGTCACCCGTATGTGGTGGAAAAGGACGTTAAACCTTCAAACACCTACCCATTGACCCCAATCCTCCTGACAAGGAGGATCAAGATTCGAGTACAGAGACCCTTCAGCGAGGAAACGTTCACTATAGAGTTTGGTTTGGTGTTTTTCTTTTTTGTTGTTGTTGCTTTGGTGTGTGTGTGTGTGTGTGTGTGTGTGTGTGTGTGTGTGTGTTTTCAAACGAAGCGAAAACACACGCTCCCCTCCCTCCCCCACCCCCCTCCTTCATTCCGCCGCTTATGAATGAACGCGGCGTACCCGGCTATAGCCAAAACTATCCGACAATGAACCTCCGAGCCGTATTGAATGGTAGCAAGAGCTGTTGACATGACCACCCTATAGAGTTCAGAGTTTAGAAGCCCTACCGGAAAACCTCTCACAAGCTGACAGTAACGAGCCACGAGTATACAAACCGTATGCGACGGGAAGACGTGGAGGCCTATTGGTAGGAGTGAGTGGTAGCGACTGTATGGCGAATAACTATTGAGATTCTCGTGGACGCCACCAACGATTCTGAATACAGAATCTTAGGCACCACACTGAATAAAGCAGGACAGGGCAGTGAAATGGCATTCATAGTCCATGTCATAGCTGCTCGAATATAACTCATTAACTAGCCAGGGAATGGTTACAGAATGGTTGTAGAATGGTCATACAGAGCATGATTTGAAGCTCAAGGGGGTGGGTGGGGTGGGTGTTTGGGGATTTATCCTTTTCCATATTTGGCCCCAGCCGGGATACGAACTCACGACTGACTCGAGCATTAGAAGTCCAACGCTCTACCATTCGGCCACCCCGGCTTCAGGCTCAAGGGGTTGGGTGGGGTGGGTGTTTGGGGATTTAACGTCCTTTTCCACCACATACGGGTGATATCAAAGACGGAGCAACGATGAAAAGCCAACACAAACTATTTGGCCACAGTCGGGATACGAACTCACGACCCAAACATTAGAAGTCCAACGCTCTACCATTCGGCCACCCCGGCTCGAGTGAAAGTGGTAGCTGCACGCGCAGAAGCAACTGCCCCCCCCCCTCCCTCCCCCGCTACTCTCCATGACTAAAAGGAACAAAACTTTGGAGGGAAAGGGGATCCTGTTGTCCCTGATAGCTCATCGCTCACAGCAACCGACATAGCTTAATTCACTTTAAACTATTTGTCACTAGCGCGCATGTCATAGTCTTTACTCTCAATAAATTGCAAAAAAAAAAGGGCCGAAGAGCTTGTCAGATCCAAAACGCTTTAGTCCATTCACCAAATGACGGTAACGTACTCCCTGATTCGCCGCACGGTGCCTGGGAAAAGCCAGCTTAGCGCGACACGGTGAAAATGTTTCACCCCAGTGGCAGATCCATAATGGGCAGTTTGTTGGTATCATGTCTGTGTCATGACCTTTTCTCCCGCAGATCTGACATTGATAAAGCCGCAGGAATCTACGTCCCCTCCACCCTTCTGTCGGCTCAACATGATTGTCCTGCACTACACTCTACAGGGAGGGGTCCTGTATCCAAGTCATCAAGGAGAAGAGGAGAAAAGAGGGGCGTGGCGGTGGAAGTTGTTGTGGTGGTGCGTGCGTGCGTGCGTGCGTGCGTGCGTGTGTGTGTGTGTGTGTGTGTGTGTGTGTGTGTGTGTGGAGGGGAGGAAAATACCCATTCCGAAATCGGCAGACCCCCAAAAAAACAAACAAACAAACAAAACAACAACCCCCCAAAAACCACCCCAAAAACAAACAAAACGCAAAAAACCCAAACAAAAACAAACAAAAAACAACAACAAAACCCAAACCACCAAAAAACAAAGCACAAAAAACCCACAAACAAACAAACAAACAACAAAACAAAACAAAAACCCCAAATACAAAAACAACAAAACAAAACAAACAACAAAAACAACAACACTTTTTCACCAGCAAAACACCACTCTGTCGCTCTCTGTAGTACTCATTCTGCTGGCGGAAATGGACCGATCGTTACTTCTTTAGCGATCAACTGTCAGTGATGGAATCGTGTTCACGGCACAGGTGAAATGGCGAAGAGGGGCCGAGAGACTCGAAATGACAGTGACTCTAATTCAAGCCAGGACGTACAGCTCAGTGGTTTTGGGAGCTCATCTCTCTAAAACTGCGGGAAAAAACAAAAACAAAAAAAAAAACCAAAAAAAAACAAAAACAGAAACAGAAACATTCCAGTTCGGATCCTTCCACCTTGGCCTCAGACGGTGAGAATTTGCCTTCAATCGTCGAGTTCGACCCGACCAAGAAAGACAACCCCAACATGGCGACTCTTAACGTTACGACACAGGTTGTTCCCCCTGCTCCAGTCACCCACGAGCAGTTGATGTATAAATTGTGCTCAAATAGTGAAGAACTTACAGCCTTGCGCAAGACGGAGGAGAAAATGCGAGCCACCATCTTCGATCTCCTAAACTCAAATGATTCGCTCAAGAATGAAGTCCAGGAGGCCAAAAGACGGGAGGAGTGTTTGAGTGAGTTAGTTAGTTATTTAGGGCTTAACGCCGCGCAAGCAACAAAGACTATTTCGCGGCTAGCACAGTCCCATCCTGTCAGGTGCTTTAAAACATAAAAGGGCTAGCTTAAAACATGATGTAAATATATTATTAAAAATTTGTGAGACTTAAATGAGTTCCTGTACAAGATTGTATTCTTCCAGACTAAAAACATTATCACAGATTATGTTAGGCTGAAAGACTATATTTTATAAAAGAGGTTGAGGAGGAGTGTTTGAGAGACCAAGTAGCAGTGGCCAATGGGATCGAAGCACGGAGAAAGGCTGTTACGAGCGTGGCTGTGCCTTTTTGTTTGTGTTGTGTTTTGTATGCTGTAGGATAACAGCTGTATTTTTTTTTTTTTTAGTTTTCGTGAGACAGAGAAGGCGCTGTGTTTAGTTCATATTCTGTTTTAGTAATGAAAATCTGTTTCCCGTGATTCCAGAAGTTTCCGCTATTGTTATCACAAGTATTCGAGAGGTGGTGACCTTGTTTTGACTGTAGCTATTTTGCCTCGGGCGGCAGTATGCACTTAGGGCCTAGAGCTGAGTCGCTCGGAAATTTCGTGCAAAGCGCTTTGTTCTGACTTGTTTACGATTAGAAGGTGTTATATAACGCGCCTAGGTTCGGCAGGCAGGTACTTGATTATTCTGGATTCTTCTTTAGTTTTAAAATGGTAATAATTAAGGTGATTCACGTTCTGATTTTTGATTGGTTCTTTTATAAGAATGGTCCAGAGTGTACGAGAATACTGTAATTGTATATAAGCGGAGATGTGTGTGTGTGTGTGTGTGCACGAGAGAAGCTTGTATTTGCGAAGCTTGAAAGTGCTGTGTAACACCAGAGAAGAACTGTAATAAACTCCATACGGTTATAACTTTTCTACGCGCTCACGTGTTTTCTGTGAGTGAAGAGACAACGTGCAGTCCACAAGAACTCGCTACGTGAGGAAGTGTTCGCCTGTGTGTGTCATCGTATTCCCTCGATAAGACGACGGGCTCTTCAACACATCTCCACACGTAACAAAGGTTCACGCCTGACCTGGGCCAATATATACGCAGAAACAACCTGCGGATCTACGGCCTGCCTCTGGGGAGGAAGAGGGGGGAGAGATCGACGACGACGACGACTGACGACAACGATGGGGCCTGTGAAAACTGAAGAAAGTATTGTACTTGATCCGAAACAAGCCAGTACAGCTGACAGACGTGGCCCACAGAGACATCGAACTCAAGCTGAGCGGCGCATCATCTGGGTAAAGAACGCACAGGTCCATTTGCACCTACCGGATCGCGGCCAAGATGACCTCCAGTCCTACCGCCGCGCTCTAGGCCAGTTAATGCACTTCCCTTGTCCGGTCCACTGTCGTCCGGCCCCCAGGGTAGCCTCCGCTATAATAGTGCAAATGGATACTGTTAGGGCTAACATAGTCATGATGTCCCTCTCCTGTAATCGAGGGTCATGTATCCAACCCGGCCGGCATGGGGAAAAAAATCAACACATTAATTTCTCTGTGGTGGCTGGACCAGTATGTATAAAATGATAGGACAACTGACGCTGAATAACGCTCCATGAAAATATACACTTTAGCTCTACAAACAACAGTGCGTGCGTGTCTCAGCGAAAAATGTCCCACGCTAACACTGCATATATATTATCTGGCATGTTTTGACCACCCTCGACCATCACCCTCGACCATATCGACCACCACCCTCGACCATATCGACCACCACCCTCGACTATGTCGACCACCACCCTCGACCATGTCGACCACCACCCTCGACCATGTCGACCACCAACCTCGACCATGTCGACCAGGACGACCACCACCGTCGACCATGTCAACCACCACCCTCGACCATATCGACCTATACGGCGACCTCGTCGACCACCACCCTCGACCATGTCGACCACCACCCTCGATTGTTAAGGGGTAGGTGCGGGAGTAGGGGATGGGGGTGGGTGCTGGCTTATGCGGGTGGTGGTGGGCGTGGTTGTTTAATTACGTTCAACAGTGCATTAATGTTTCCCGCTTATAGGAGAGGTGCCCACATCAATTAAGCAACTAACAGACCAACAAGGCTCATGTGGCAGACATGAGGCGCCGGTGGCAGCGCACGACACCTCGGTTAACTCACACCCCTGTCCAGGAGACCAGGTACGCGGTCTTACCCCCTGGAATTGGTGGCTGGTCACCAGTCTCGTGACGTAACGCATGGCGCCAAACGTGAAACTGGGCTCGACTGGAAAGACTAAAAGAGATGCACAACCACAACCACAAGTCAATAAGCAGTGGAAAGACGTAGTGGGCGGGGCTAGGAGGGGATCGACACTGCCTAAGTCATTAAAACTTGTGGTTGTACATGTAGTCGCTTCATTTCAGACAGCGACGTTTAACATCATAGAAGTGGATGACAATTACAGTGACCCAAAATAGCAGAACCGGTTGAAGAAAGTTCAAACGATAACAAGTCGCGGATCAGGCGACGTGAGTATGAATCTCACTTGACTCAACTTAGCAAAAATATTGAGTGGTTTAACAGGTATGGTTATTCTTGCTGCGCTGTGGTTTCCCACATATCTAAGAACGGAGCATTGTGCGTGGGTTCTGCAATTTTTGGAGACATCATGCACGAAACCCTTAAGGACTACAAACCATGGCTACAGACCTTGGGCCTGCCACAGGAAACCAAACTCCACAGTTTGGATTGCCTACTAGACAGGTGCCCGCAGCCGCCAGAGAAGTTTCTTCACAAAAGGACCAAACTGAGACAAGACCTCAAACAGATGGTCCTCCAAAAGCAGGGCGAATTTGCCAGTAAGTACAATGATTTAGTTTTGATTTTCTTTTGTAGAATTCTTTGAATATTTCTAGTCTGCATAATGTAGGTACCGGCAGCATGAGTATTCTTGCATTTGCACCATCATTTTTTGTTCTAACGTACTGCAGATTTAAAGGAATGGCATTTAGAGATGGCGGACGGTTTTCTGCTCTTCTGTGTGAAATAGCAAAGTTTATGCCAGTCTTAATATTTTCAGAACACCCGTCGTAATTGATCTGAATTTTTTTAGGGGGTATAGGGTTTTTTTTCTTAGATTCATAATGGTTTTGATAGTTTGAACGATCGTTTCATTTACGTCATTGCCCGTTGCGTCGTTTAAATTTGTTTTTATTAATTTGCAGATACCATATGGTGCGATCTGCCGCCTCCTTCGTGGTGGCCGATAGATGTCCCTTGGGTATCTGGCCACAAATGTAATGGGAACATTACCAAAAACATGTCAGCCGAAAATCTGCGTTTGTGGCTGGAATGCAGTCTTTGGCAGCAACGACAGAGGTGGGTCTGACCCAGCCCGCCCGCCAGCGAGGACATGAGGTGGAACCTCCAGTGCTTCGTCACTCTCCGTCAGCAGCGACAGGTGTGAGTCTGTCCCAAAGCGCCCGTCCGTCAGCAGCGACAGGTGTGAGTCTGTCCCAAAGCGCCCGTCCGTCAGCAGCGACAGGTGTGAGTCTGTCCCAACGCGCCCGCCAGCGAGGACAAGAAGCCCGCCTGTCAGCAGCGACAGGTGGGAGTCTGTCCCAACGCGCCCGCCAGCGAGGACAAGAAGTGGAACCTTCAGTTCCTCGTCACTCTCCATTAGCAGGGGCAGGTGTGAGTCTGTCCCAACCAGTTCGCCAACGAGGACAAGAAGTGGAACCTTCATTGCCTCGTCACTCTCCGTCAGCAGCGGCAGGTGTGAGTCTGTCCCAGTCAGTTTGCCAACGAGGACAAGAAGTAGAACCTTCAGTGCCTCGTCACTCTCTGGTCGTGGACCTGGGAGCTGAACCCACTGAAGGTGGCCCAATACATCCGCTGATCCTGAAGCAGCTTATGCAACCAAGCGGACTCGACTGCAAGGTCGCCAACCAGCAAAGACAGTGACATCGAGGCCAGAGTGCAGCACCGGAGTGCAACAGAATGCATGTCCAGGTGTAGCCGAGCGGAGGAAGAGGGTGAAGGCGCTTCTGGACGACGCACGGGCACCTTATCAACCCCCCCCCCCCCAAAAAAAAAAAAAAAAAAACCGGGAAGAAGTCGTGTCGGTAAGTGTTTCTTTTTTATTTCTTTTAAAGCGACTGCATTCAAATTGCCTTTTTTTGTAACTGTACAAGAAGGGCAGAAAGCAGTAAAAGTAGGGGTGGGTGGGTGTTTGGGGGTTTAACGTCCTTTTCCACCACATAGGGTGATATCAAAGACGGGGCAACGATGAAAAAGCCAGCACAAATATTTGGCCCCAGCTGGGATCGAACTCACGACCCGAGCGTTAGAAGTCCAACGCTCTACCATTCGACCACCCCGGCTCCCCAAGCATTAAAAGTAAATCACAAACATGAAATGTATCCGGCTAAAATGTGTTTTCCTTTTGTTTTTCTAACGCGCGTTCAGCTACCTCGCGATCGACAATGTGGAACTCGCTGCCTTCTGCCCTCCTCGATGTCCCAACACTGTCAGCCTTTAAATTACAACTAAAAACATACCTATTCCGTCAGGCTTTTCATACATAGCTGGGACCCTATGTTCATGTTCATGTGTGTTTGTGTGTGTGTGTGTGTGTGTGTGTGTGTGTGTGTGTGTGTGCGCGCGCGCGCGCTCTCTGTCCTTCAGAGATGGGCGCCTTATAAGTATGATTTTGGCACAAAGGCGAAGAAAGGCGGAATGGTGTTAAAACACCTGAAATTACTCACACATATTGTATTTGTGTGTAACATAAAATAAAGTCGAAGATAAAATAAATAAATACTTGTGATGGATGTAATGGATTGTGATGGATTGTGATGGATGTAATTATGATAAGACACTATCGTAATCAGGCTACGAGTGCGGTCAGTGCGTGAGGGGAGTGGGTGGTCTGGTGGTCTGGTGGTCTGGTTGTGAATTACTTGAAACGCAAGTGCGTGGGGGTGATAAGTGTGTATGTTCTACGGTGAAAAGTCAGTTTCTTTCTTTTTTTCAGGACTGTTTCTCCATTTGTGAGAAGGAAGCGGACGTCCAGGCAGCGCGGACAAAAAGGCCATATCGCAGCAAGAAAACACCACATCTGCGGTGCGAAGTGATCACTATTGTCTGTTGCTGAATGCTGTACGGAAGCTGTATGTGAAGTACATGTTTCCTATGGAAACATTCTCGTTTCAAGTACCTCTTGCAAAAGCTGGTCTGGTCTAGATTTTGTTTCTTTTGCTTGTGGGCACCCATTTTTTCGTTTACGGGAATGTTCGATTTATCTGAAGAAACTGTTCTAGCACGACGAAAAGAGAAAACAAAAATTGAGAATGGGCATTTTTTATGTTTTAGTAGATTAGTTTGTAGATTAGCAACTGCCACTGCGAAACATTCGCTTTCAAGCAAGTCATCATCCGACGTCGGAAAATAAAGTATCGTTATCTCTGTGTGTGTGTGTGTGTGTGTGTGTGTGTGTGTGTGTGTGTGCCGGTTAATGGAGCTTAAATTTGTGCAAATGATTGTTTGTGTGATGATGATGATGATGTGTGTGTGTGTGTGTGTGTGTGGGGGGGGGATTAGTAGTTTAAATTGTGGGGGGTTAGTAGTTTAAACAATTTGAGCTGTGGTTCCGATCCGTTGGTTTTCGTGAGACACAGAACAGAAGACAGAACAGCGTGACTGACTCTTGGCAGTTATAACATTATCCACAATTATATCCTTCACCAAGCTACATAAACCAAACAGCTTAAACAACCAGACGCCTTTCAGGGGGAGTGAGTATTTTAAGGCTTAACGCCGCGTCAGCAACAAAGACTAATTCGCGGCAGCCACAAGTTTGAAGGCCCCTTCGTTAAAAGGTAAAAAGCTGGATTAAAACAACTAGTAAATCGAGGCTAAATGTTTGTAGGTTAAATGAGATTCTACCAGTCTTGGGTTACCACAAGTTCAAAACGTCAAGCATGGGTCTTGTACATGAATAAGTAAAAACACAATGTTCAAATTTTATGAAACAAATTGACTTCCCGAAGGAAGCAAAAAATCTTGTCTGGAGGGACGTTTTGGAACAAGAGTTCCATTGATTCGGCGGTGAAATACTTCTGTCGAACCTCCGTGAGGTCTGCACAAGAAATCAAAATATGTTTAATGGTATCTGGCTCATCGCAACCAAAACAGAAGACGCCTTTCAGAGTATATGCTTAAGGGACAGGTGTGTGTATGTGTGTGTGTGTGTGTGGGGGGGGGGTATTAGGGTTTGTAGTGACCATGGAGGTCGACAATGTCGCCGTGGAGGTCGTCAATGTCGCCGTAGAGGTCGACGAGGTCGAGGGTGGTGGTCGACATGGTCGAGGGTGGTGGTCGACATGGTCGAGGGTGGTGGTCGACATGGTCGAGGGTGGTGGTCGACATGGTCGAGGGAGGTGGTCGACAGGGTCGAGGGTGGTCAAAACATGACTGCATACCCCGTCCAGCAAACATTGCGGTTTTTGTTGTTGTTGTTGTTGTTGTTGTTGTTTTAAACTGCGACTCCTTCGACTGTGCATAATCCAGGGAACTCTGTCACAGTTTCAGAGTTTTCAGCGCTTCGGGGGCCCTTAAAAAACCAGAGCACGAGTTTGCCGTGACATTAGTTGGCTTTTGGTCAGTGTCCAGCGGATCTTAAGTGCTGCACGATCAGAGTGCTATCTCGCTCAGTGTCAAAACGCAAACTGAGCCGCGAAATCTGGCTGCCCTGGCTTTTATTGGGGTTTCAGGGACGCTGAAAAATCTGCAACTGTGACAGAGTTGACTGTGCTTGCACGGTCGACTCTGTAAAAAATTTTCACACTTCGGAAAGCTTTTTGTTGGGAGCTTAGATCTTTCAGATGAGTGAGTACACGTTGGCCTAGCGGCTCAAGATGTGTGCAGTCCCGGCAAACGGCCAAGCGCGTAGTGTCGGACCGGTATGAGTGACAAACATTGGTGGGAAAGGTGGGTGCTGCTGACAACTGTCTCACGTGCTAGGTGGTATTAGCCGGGTGAAACGCTGTGTAATCCACGTGAGTCTATACTGGCCACGGGCACTGACCACGGGCACTGACCAACAACTTAGCAGGGCCCGTATGTAAAAGTCGAGGTTAATTTAACCCACGGCTACAGGCCTACGCCAGAGTAGGACAAAAGAAACCCAAAAGCAAAATTAAATTAAAAAGGAAGCGAAGATAGGGAGAAAAATATCCTTCAATAACGGCTTAGGCACCTTGCTGGAATGGGCCCGTTTCTTGATTTAAAACAAACACAACAGAAAATTTAACCCTAGAGCTAGTTTAGTTCGAGGTTAGACTCTAACCCAGGGCTAAAAGCGCTAACCTCGACTATTACATACGGGCCCTCACCTTCAACGCAGCAAAAGCTAGTCTGTTACATGGTCATACATGTTCCTTATTACTGTCAAAGGTTTTCCGTTTACCATTTGTTGGGTGAATTTGACCTGCTTTCCGTACAGAGTTATAAGCTTTTTGATAGTCAACGAAAGCACAAAATAACTTTTTCTTTTGACAACGAATTTATGTCTACAAGCACACTTTGTATTCGTCTGTTGAAGAGTAAATATCACGGCTGGTAATTTTTTGACCCCCGTATACAAAAGTTAGTGTACTGACCGGCTGAAAGGTATTTGTAAGAATGTAATAACCGTATTTCCTGATGTGGTTTTGAGCATGTAGGTGTAGATATTTTGACAGTAATTTTTTGCTACATATGTTTCACAAAGTACAAGGTCATGCAAGCCTAGCGCCTACTATTGTTAACCATGATTCAAATGTAATTAGACAGTAGAGGTTTATGAAAAAGGCGTGTGGACATGGGCTTATTTGTGTTTTTCTCTTGATGTTTACAAACGTGTTTAAATTGTGTGTGTGTGTGTGTGTGTGTGTGTGTGTGTGTGTGTGTGTGTGTGTAAGCCATTGAAAATGCAGTTTGTACAGCAGGCTTTCGGCTCATGAGAAAGACAGTAAGTACTGGAGAGGATTAAACGCTGCATTTATGCTCGTGAGCGGTAGATCATTCCTAAAGGAAGGCCCAGAATTATCTCAAACAGGTCCAAATAATCATGAACAAGTGTGGAGGTTGGGATGGAACTCTGTCACAGAGTTTTCAGCATCCCTGTAACCGCTACAAAAGCCAACTGTGTAGCCTGATTTCACAGCTCAGTTTGCGTTTTGACACTGAGCGAGAAAGATCGTGCAGCGCTCAACATTCGCTAGACACTGTAGCGATGTGTCTCGCTCACTGACCAAAAGCCAAATGATGTTGCGGCAAACTCGTGCTCTGGTTTTATAAGGTCCCCGAAGCTCTGAAAACTCTGCAACTGTGACAGAGCTGCCTGGATTATGCACAGTCGAAGGAGTCGCAGTTTAAAAAAAAACCCACAATGTTTGCGGCTTTTCAGTCCGTAGGTACACTACACTGACAAAACAAGTCAAGGACCATCTACAATTTCACGTGTTGTTGTGAAGTCATATTTCGTAAAAGTGTTAAAGATCTAAGCCCCTAACAATTGCTTTCAAATACGTGTACTTACCGGTAGTAGCATAGCTTGCGCCTTGTCCGACATCGCTCAGTCGTATAAACTGACGTATCCGCGGCGTGGTCACATAATGAGCCGGTGTAGGATCCGGTCCGGTCCCCCCTCTGAAGTAGTCCCCCGGGGGACCAATTCGTGGCAAAAACTGCTCTATAATGGTCCCCCCTTAGACATCCAGCCTCGTTTTCGACTGGTCCCCCTGGGCGATTTTGGTCCCCCCTCGCATCCAAAATAGGCCCCCTCTCGAAGTGGTCCCCCTCTTTTCTAACCAATGTAGTCAGTATTTATTTTTAACTTTATTGTTATAGTGTGTGTCAACTCAGTAGAAAACGTGACTCTGGATCTCTCTCACTCTCTCTCTCTCTCTCTCTCTCTCTCGCCCCCCACACTTTCTCTCCTCCCCCCATCTCTCAAACACACACACACACACACATTATGCACGCACTCACGCACGCGTGCACACTCACTCACGCACGCACGCACGCAAACACACACACACACACACACACACACACACACACACACACACACACACACACACACACACACACACCCCTCTTTCGTTATATGTATAATTATTTTCATTTTTGTACAGAGATGTTATTCAAGATGATCTTGAACTGGGTCAAGGTTACAGTGTCAAATCTAAACTTTTAAAAGTGATTTAACTTCGTAGATTTGCCGTTCTATGTAGCCTATACTTTTGTTTTTTATTTTCTCTTTTTTTTTGTGGGATGAGAAAACGGTCGCCACTAAAAAACAAAAGTATAGGCTACATAGAACGGCAAATCTACGAAGTTAAATCACTTTTAAAAGTTTAGATTTGTTTTCTCTTTTTTTTTTTTTTTGTGGGATGAGAAAACGGTCGCCACGCTTCTTGACACGTCACGTGACTCGTGTCAAACATCGCCACGCTTCTTGACACGTCACGTGACTCGTGTCAAACATGCCTATAATTATAAGTACACGACAATTCATTCCGTCAACCAGTCTTCGTTTTTCATTGACTATCATCATGGACGACACTCTGTATGACAACGTGTTGAACTATTTGAAAAATGGCACTTACCCTCTGACCGCGAAAGGGGAAAACCGTGATGTGACTAAAGTTAAAAAGAGACAGTTGAGAAAGACTGCTGCAAAATACACAATTCGAGAGGATGTGCTCTACCACGACGGAATCCTCGTGGCAAAGAGGAACCAGGTTCCAGAGATATTGCAAGAGTTTCATGACAACTATGTGAGCGGAGGACATTTGGGGATGAACAAGACTTATAAGAAGGTGAGCACCCGTTTTTGTACTCCCAGTTTTAACAGGCTTTAGAATGGGAACGAGGTTTTGTGTGTTTCTGGTATGTCTGGTATAACCAACACATCGGATATAGCGGCCACTTTTGTCCTGGTGGACGTTATATCCGATGACTCCGTATATAACGTAAATTTTCCGGTATAGCCGATGTCTTCGGTATATAACGGACATTTTCCGGATTGAAGACATTTCCTTTGCTGGCTCTCTCTCTCTCTCTCTCTCTCTCACTCACACCCCCCCCCCCCACACACACACACTGTTATCTACCAGTTATCTTTAAGACATAGTATTTATAAATATTTCATTACTCTTTTTTCTCTCTAGGTCTTGGAGCGTTACTTCTGGCATGGAATGAAACAGGAGGTTGAAGACTACTGCAGATCATGCTGTGTGTGCCAGAACATGAACGCTTGCAGAAAGAAGCCAGCAGCACCGCTTCACCCCATCCCAGTGCCCAAAAAGAAGTGGAGCCTCGTTGGAATGGACATCATAGGACCTTTGCAGGTCACTGACAGAGGTAACCAGTACATTGTTGCCCTCACAGACCACTTTACAAAGTTTCCCGTTGCCAAGGCCATCCCGTGCAAGAGTTCAGAGGAAGTTGCCAGATTCATGTACGAAACCATCTGCATCTTTGGCGCGTTTGATTCCCTCATAACTGACCAAGGCCGTGAGTTCATTAACTTTGCGCTTGATATTCTCACCGACCGTTTCAATATCAACCATCGCATTTCTTCGGCCTACCACCCTGAGACGAACGGCCAACGGGAGAGGGACAATAGGACACTCAAAGACACTTTGGTAAAGATCACAGACAATGATGATTGGGATGAACTCTTGCCAGCAGCCCTGTTCGCCTACCGAACATCCGTTCACAAGTCTACACAGTTTTCACCCTTTTTGGCATTGTATGGTGAGCAGGCAAAACTACCATTTGACGTCACTGGTGATGCCAACGAGCAAGATCTGAACGAAGAAATCATGGACACTATGAAGGGGATTCACGAGGAAGTCAAGAACAAAATTGGTGAAAACATTTCAAGGGCGCAGAAGAAGCAGAAAGAGTACTATGACAGCAGGCGTGCATATGACCACGGGTTCCGCATCGGAGACAAAGTCTTAATCATCAATGCTGCACGAGTACACAGAATGGGAGGCAAGATGGCACCAAGATTCGTCGGGCCATATGAGGTCATAAGTGTGTTGCCGAAGGGTCGACTTCAACTGAAGAACACTAAAAGTGGGAAAATACTGAAGAATCTCTACAATATCAGCAACGTCAAATTGTTCCATGATCGTACACAGGACAACGCTGACCCCTCCCATGCTCCACAGGCTGACCCCTCCTATCATCCACAGGCTGACCCCTCCCATGCTCCACAGGCTGACCCCTCCTATCATCCACAGGCTGACCCCTCCCATGCTCCACAGGCTGACCCCTCCTATCATCCACAGGCTGACCCCTCCCATACTCCACAGGCTGACCCCTCCCATGCTCCACAGGCTGACCCCTCCTATCATCCACAGGCTGACCCCTCCTATCATCCACAGGCTGACCCCTCCCATGCTCCACAGGCTGACCCCTCCTATCATCCACAGGCTGACCCCTCTTGCCAGCCGCCATTGAGAATGAAGTTCCACCCCGTTGATGGTGCCTGGCAAAAGGATCGGGCCTCCAGTTTGAATTTCCCCAGACTTTTCAGGCGGCACCCCTCAAGGGAAAGTGTTGAAGTTGACATTACGGCTACACCTCTCGATAGCGTTAGCGTAAAAGGAGATGGGAATTGTTTTTTCCGGTCTGTGAGCTTTGTTGTTTTGGGGACTGAGTCGAAATATAAGGAATTCCGAAATATCATTTGCGATTGGATTGAAAAGAATGACAAACGCTTCTACGGAACGAGCGCACGTGAAAATTACGTCGCGACATCAAACATGAGAAACGACCGTACTTGGGCCACCGAGGTTGAGATATTTGCTGCAGCCACCCTCTTGGACACGCCCGTGTATGTGTTCACAAGAGAGGCTCCAGGCCGACAACCTAGGTGGCTGAAATACGGGCCAGTTTGGCAATCGGCCCCATTGAAAACAGACAGAGCAATTTATATAATGAATCTTGGACATCACTTTGCTCCTGTTTTTTGTGTCACTCCTTAGACCAGAACTGTTAGTCTTCTGCTGTTTTTGTTGTTTCAAGCGTCATGATTTGAGACACTGGTACTCAGTCTTGACTGTCTACTTGAAGTACGCTGAAAGCCAAAGGTGGCAACTAGTTTTCATGTCATGGACACTTACTTAATTTTGAAGAAATATTTTTCTATGGCGTTGTATAGAAAATATTAGATACTTGGTCTTTGATGTTATTCTCTAAATGCTATTTCCAGTTTAAAAAAATTGACAGGAAATGTGGACTTTCATGCATTCGATGACGTTTCATGCAAAGACAGTACGGTAGAAGTTTGTTTTGTACTTTGCTATTGTTATTATTTTGCTCATTTCAGGACAAGATGTGCGATTAACAATTTATTAATTTACATTTATGTTGCGTTATAAAGTGCACAGCGCTCTGGTTAACAATTTCTGTTGCAACTCTTTGCTATTCATTAACTGTTTCTTGTTTCATTTCTTGTTTCTTTGACACAGTTTGACTGGACATACCTTTTGAAATAAAGTTTTTCTTGTCAAAGAACGTAAATGTCTATTTCAGGTTTTGCTAGAGAGAGAGAGATAGAGAGTGGGGGGGGGGGGGGGGGGGGGGGGGGGAGAGAGAGAGAGAGAGAGAGAGAGAATATTGATTGACTTATTTATTTATTGTTTGAAATTCTAGTAATAATGTTTAGTATTCGGTACAACCATCTCATAAACAAAAACAAAAAAAAAAGAACCAATGCAAAAAAACAACTGAAAGAAACAAGAACCAACAACCAAACAAATATATCTCACACACACAAAAATAACAACAAGCACATAAATCGGGAAAAAAAAAGAAAAAAAAATGTTCCTATGGCCCTGTGCTTTTGGGGACAATAAAGTTTTGTAACAATAAAGTTAAAAATAAATACTGACATAGCTCTACATTGGTTAGAAAAGAGGGGGACCAGTTCGAGAGGGGGCCTATTTTGGATGCGAGGGGGGACCAAAATCGCCCAGGGGGACCAGTCGAAAACGAGGCTGGATGTCTAAGGGGGGGACCATTATAGAGCAGTTTTTGCCACGAATTGGTCCCCCGGGGGACTACTTCAGAGGGGGGACCGGACCGGATGCTACACCGGGTTGCACGGGAATGTGCACAGTAGCGTGGACGGGCCACGACGGGAAGTGGGGGCAGTTTTTCGGCACGGTTTTGTCGCTGTTCCTGGACACTGTGTGAACTCTGCAACTGTGACAGAGTTGACTGTGTTTGCACGGTCGACTCTGTAATTTTGTCAGGTAGGTGCAAAGTACTTGAATGTTGAATGCTTTTGCTACTACATGTATTTATATTTTTCATTTTAAACAATCCGTAATTACTGAATGCAAGCTATTTTCGGTACACCACTGTCCACACCGCCCATACGAAGCCTGTCAGTTGACCGTGGCTGTCCGGGGAGCCGTGGTGGCCGAATGGTAGAGCGTTGGACTTTCAATGCTCGGGTCGTGAGTTCGTATCCCGGCTGGGGCCAAATATTAGTACGAGTGAAAATCAGCATGAAACTTAACCCTGTGATTTTACGCCGTTAAAAAGTGATTTAACCAAATATTTGTGCTGGCTTTTTTATCGTTGCCCCCTCTTTGATATCACCCGTATGTGGGGAAAAGGACGTTAACCCCCCAAACACCCACCCGACCGGGGCTGGTCCTGCTCCGGGTCAGTCGATAACTCCAGGCCCCTCCGACGACGGCCAAGTCGGGCTAACAGAAACCGAGCCGAGCTAAGTGATACCTAAGAAGGAAAAAAACAAAACAAACTCGGTGACAAAGAAAGTGGACAGGTGCGAACAACTTTGAGGTCCCCGTGTGCACAGAAGCAGTGAAAACTGTCGCATTCACCAGCACAGCACATTCTCAGCCTGTTCCGAGATTATTGCCTGCATGAGTTGTCTCCCTTGCCGCAACAAGCACGCATTTTTCGTGGCAGAACACAAACAGCTGCCACGAAAAATGCATGCATGCTGCGGGTCTGTGTTTGCACGGGGGACAACCTGTTATTCAGTAGCGACTGATTAAAACGGACTCGAGTAGCGGCTGAGACTGATTGCTATGATTGGTTTGGTTCGTGTAGCGTGCATCAGTTCATTGCAGTTCAGTTCAAAACGGTATCTGTGCGCTCTGAAAAGCCCATATGCGCTCCATCTCATCTCTCAACAATCTCCCTAATAATCAGGATTGTAGTATGCATCACTGAATCATTGTATGAAGTTGTGTTCAGAGAGTGATTACAGAATAACAAACATCTGCCAGGTTTTGACACGTTCTTGCTTCACGCTTTTAGCCGAAACTTAGGCTAAACGTTTTCATGCCTTCATTATTATCTGAATTACCAATGCGAGAGGGCAGAGGTTCGAGTCCCACTCGGGGCAAAGAATTTTTCCTTCTCGTATGAGGCACCGATCATTCGGGCCGATCGTCGGGGGTTTTCTCCGGGTACTCCGGCTTCCTCCCCCTCTGCTTTGGAAATGTTCAGCCCACAAAATTTGAAAAATAAATGCAATTCTAAATTCCGAAATTTAAAGCAGACCGGTAGGCAGGAAAAACCGGTATCACATATCACAAGCTCGACCTGGGATCGAACCCACGCTTCATCGCCATGACATTGGTGACGGCCGTTCAGTAACGCAGCGGCTATATCCGACGCGCTACCTATGAGACCACCGCTCACCGTTTCTACTTATCCCTTTTTGCTGTATCCCTACCTTCCATCTCTGTTCTTCCAGTCTGTTTTTGTATTCGTCTGTTGAAGAGTAAATATCACAGGTGGTAGTTTCACTACTCCTGTACATACAAAAGCTAGCGTCCTGACTGACCGAAAGGCGTTTGTAAGAATGTAATAACTGTATGTATTTCCTGCTTTGCTATCGGAGCATGAGGGTGCAGACTTTTTGGCTGTAGTTTTTGGCTACGCATGCTTTACTAAGCCTAGCGCCTAATATTGTATAGTAACTAGAGCGGCCCGTGCCACGTTGGACACACCGGTTCTCACTTGAACACCGAAGTTAAGCAACGCTGGGCCTGGTTAGTACTTGGATGGGTGACCGTCTGGGTATGGGCCGGGTGCTGCTGGCCCCGGTCCGGGCAGGAATTTGGTGTGAGATTTCTCCTCACTAAATCGAGTCAAAATCATGTACAGACTCCCTTTCGGTGCCTGTTTCGGCCTGTGTACACACGCATGCACGTACCATCAAGTGTGCACGATAAAGATCCCAATTCCATTATTCGAAAAAGAGTAGGCCGAAATGGCCGGTGGATTGGAAACACAAATACACGCATGCAGGAAAAAAAAAAAAATGGGTGGCGCCGGTTCATGGCGACGCGTTTCCCCCGGGGGAAGCAGCCCGCATTTCCCCTACTACGGTAGTGGGACGAAGAAGAATTCCAATCCAATCCAATCCAAAACTATGATTCAAATATGAAATGTAATCAAACAGTACAGGTTTGTTAAAAAGGCGTCACAGTGTAGACACGGGCATATTCGTGTTTTTCTCTTTATGTTTACAGACGTGTTTAAAGTAAGTGTGTGTGTGTGTGTGTGTGTGTGTGTGTGTGTGTGTGTGTGTGTGTGTGTGTGTGTGTGTGTGTGTTCTGTTCATGATTCAGCTTACTTAAGAAACTATGGTATACACCGACGACAGGGGAATCGGTCATGGTCAAGATCCGAGTAAGTCAATGAAAATGCAGGTTATATTTCGTAAAAGAGTCCAGGACCAAACTCCACATTTCTTGACAAGAAGTCAGACGACGCTGTAGAACAGACCTAGGCCTCCCCTGAGTGCGGGGCACACACACACGCACACACGCACACACGCATGCACGCGCGTACTCACTGACTGACACACACTGACACACAGGTGCGGTTGCTTTGGGGTTTAACGTCTGTTTCCACCACTTATGGGGTGATCAGTATCAAAAACGCGCCACGACAAAAAGTGCGGCACAAATAATTATTTTGCCCCGGTCAGGATTCGATCTCTATCTGAACAGTGAAAGACCAACGCTCTACCGCTTGGCTACCCCCCCCCCCCCCCCAGCACACACAGAGCAGCAAATCACATGTGTCGCAAAGACCATAAACCCCCCCCCCCCCTCCTCCAAAAAAAAAAAGAAGAAAGTAATAGCAACAAAACTGCGAGAAACAACAAAAAACACCCCACCCCCAGAAAACAAACAAACAAACAAACAAACAAACTAAAAATAAAGATACTTGTCTCCACTCCACCTTCGGAACCCATGACCCTGCATATAATTATCGCGTAACATTGTGATCATGTGACGTACCCAGCACCCTGAGGCAGCCATACTAAGTGACGTGCCGCGTGCCGATCCGCCTTTTTAACTACTTCGGATAAGCCGATAACAGGTGTTACACGTCCCGATATTTTGCCAGGTAGGTACAAAGCACTTGAGTGTTCATTATTTTACTGAATCATTTTTAAACAATCCGTAATTAATGAATGTAAGCTACTTTCGGTTCGCCGCCCCGCCCAGACGGAGCTTGTCACTAAGTTTACCGGAGACTGATCGGTGCGGCAAGTTCAGTCCTTGTGTGTCGAGTGGTAAGACGGCCATTGGCAGTGGTGGTGCTGTAGGACACGTTGAATCTCAGATTCTTTCAGACATAATTCTATGCATTGTCAACGCACCTATCGCTTCTGTGCCCCAGTTTGACCCGTCATGTATAGTTTCATGTACACACTCTACAACTACAAACGGATAAACACGGAAGTTTTAATTATCGGTGTAGGGGAGGCAGTTCGGGCGGAACGTGTTCTTTGCACAGTGCTGTCCCCTGTATCGTACGGTTTTGCTGTGTATGATAATTATGTAGCCGACGGAACTTTCTTTTGTGAGCCGGGATCCGAAGGTTGTCGAGTGTTTGGTTGTCTTTCTTAATTTTTAGTTTTTTTCTACAGAAGCGTACCCATTCCACACATTCGTTCACCGGCAATCTTTGTGCCGTGAACTTGTTATCCAGTAGCTACTGATAAAACTGCCGGAGTAGCGCTGGACTGGAGGCTATGATTAGTTTTGGTTTGTGTCCATCAGTTCAGTTGAAAATGACATCTCTACGCTCGGAAAGGTCCATACGCACTCACCTCAGCCATCTCCCAAATTATCAGGATTGTAGCATGGATCACTGAATTATTATATGACAACTGACAAGTACCAGTTTTTGACAGGTTAGTGCGTCACGCTGATTCTGGTCGCCGAAACCTAAAAGTTTTCATTGTGTGACAGTTTATGATGTGAACGTGAATTTGCACATATGGTACCTTTTCGTACCTCAGTTGTAGCACCTTAATTTATATTCCCTCATGTCATGAGGAATACACCGATCCCAAGATCCTGCCGACTTACGTTGCCATGGCGACCCTGGTGGACAGCGCCCGGACACTCAGCAAGGACCATGTCTGTTGCGTGTGTGACGATGTAGCCGCTACGTCCATCTGCCTTGAGTGTGGCGACATGTTTTGTCAATCCTGTACCAAAGTACATCAGAAACAGTCGCTTTCTCGTCACCACACTGTGGAAGCCCTGGCCTCCATGACAGCAGAACGTCTGGCCGCCAGTCGACCTACTCCATGCGCCACCCACACCAACGAGCTGTCCAAGCTGTACTGCCCGACCCACGGGGTGTCTGTCTGCCTGCTGTGCGCATCAACCAAGCACCGCGCATGCCCAGAAGTGAGGGAGCTGCAGGAGAAAGTGAACGAGGATCGCTCCGTGCTTGGAGAGTTGGAGGCCAAGCTGAAAGAAGCAGAAGACGAGTTGGAGCGAGCCATGAGTGAACTGGACCAGAAGTTGGAACAGACTGAGAGGAATACAAAGATCGCCTTGGCCGACATCGAAGCTTCCTGTGACCGTCTGCAGAAATCGGTAAAAACACGTCGATGTCGTCTGAAAGAACTGGCCCAGCTGGCGAATGAAGACGTCAAATCCGCTGTGCGTGACGGAAAGATGATTCTGCTGGGGCGTCGCGGGAAGGTGACCGCACACAGACGGCTTGTAGAGAGCGCGAAGCAGTCAGTGCCATCTGGGGCCCTTGATGACGTCAGACCACATCTACAGACACGAGTCGGCGATCTTCACTACCAAGCCACTCAACCAGCCAACGCAAAGCCGATTGTTGTACCCACTCTGAAGCTGGACCGGGCACTACTGGCGAAGCTTGAGATGGAAATAGCGGGACTGGGTGAGATGCAGACTACCCCGTCTACAGTCACTTCACAGGCAGGCTGGCTAAAACCCATGACCGTATGTACTGGTCAAAGCTATATATGTTTATTTTATGTTTGTTTGCAGTGCGTAGAATGGCCTGTTTGTTAATCGCTTGACACAAGGTACACGTACTGAATGATTATTGTTCTTGGCGACCTGGCACAAAAAGCACAACTGACTGCAGAAAAAACTGACTTTCTACAGAAATTCGGTTTCTTAATTGTCCAGAATTCTTTTTCTCGGCAGAAAACGGTTTAGGAATTTTCCTGCAGATAATTCTATTTACACTGAAAACAAATCTGCACAGAAATTGCTGTTTTTTTTCTGCAGAAATACTGTTTTCCTTAGGATGCGCTACATGTAAATAATTATTTGTCATGTTTGCCCATTGATACAAAAGACTATCAACAAATAAACAAAACAAAATTAACAACACACCAGTAACACTAATTGTACACATATAACATTTTTCAGTTGAGGACAGACGTTCGGGCAGGTGTGGCACGGACCATAAGCAGCGTGCAGCGTGTGATCGACGGCAGTACGACGAAGGAAACCACCAATGAAGAGATGAAGGAACTGGCCACCAAACACAGAGACGCCATCTCACATATCAAGAGAAATCAGTGGGTAAGTACAAGGGGGGGGGGGGGACTTTCACAGTTTTTTTTTTTAGAAACCGATCCTCCGATTCGTCTAGGCTCAAAGGTCATTCTGAGCTGTTCAGTATGTCAACACTCAGCTACAAGAGCTCAGCTTGGAGAGCGTAACACTGAAAATCTGAAGGTCCGTGGATCAGTGCCGGATTTCATTTTCGATTTTACTCGCCTGTCCTTGCTTGGCAGAAAAGTCGCATTTAGTTTTGCTAAATTCTTTAAATGGCGTAAAATCGTGTAGCACGAAGCTATTGGGTCCTTCCCCAAGTCCTCATTTCTTGACACATCATCTTTTAAACGTCACACTCAGATTGAAATTCATTGCTATCAATCTTGAATGTTCTAAATAAGGTCTAGATGAAACCCCTCCCTTAGCAACGGTTTCTTGTTAAGTTAGTTTCCGTGAGTAATTTAAAGAACTCTATGCCAGACATATATCATGGCAGTTTCAGCGTAGAAAGGGTGAACGAAATATATATTCACGACAGTGCTTGTTTAAAGCCTACCATCATAATATTATGCCTGATGTCACTGTCTTGGATGTACACAACTGACGTATACCTGTCTTTGTAAAGTGTATTATCATCAATAGCGGCCTCTTTTTCTTTGATCTCTCCTGTGGAATAAGTGTCCGTATTGTACTAGTATTGGAGAAATCATGTGACACAGAGCACGACATCACATGACAATCAGGCATGCTTCCCTGCAAAATGGTTCTTTCTTTCAGACAGAAAGAACAGAGATACAGCCTTTTTCGCAAACACACAGACACAAAAAACCCACCCAAAACCAAACCATCTTCATCGATGAGCAAGTACATGTATTACTACTGTTCGGGGAGAACTCGCTCCCTATGTCAACACCATCGACGACAAAACATTTTGACTCGGCTTATCGGTGTTTCCGACCATAAACACGTTGTTCAAATACAAAACAACAGTAGCCTGTACCTAGCAAGCACTCCTTACTCAAATTTCGGACAGTTTTAACCAGCACTTATCAAAAGCCGTTCTCAAAAAGTTCAATCGAAGCTGGCGTCTCACCGACATGTATTGTGTTTTCTGATTTGGCCGACCGTGGCAAGGCGGACGCAAATACCGCTGCTCAAGTTCGAGACGGCAGCAGACTTGACCTACCAAACGCTGCGCTCTCAAATCAAAAGCAGTTTCAACACTGAGAAACCCAAAACCTGTGACATAAAGCTGAACAGAATCGACTGAGTCGGTCGTCTGCTATCGGCGCAGAGAATGGCAGCGGATTCGTTGTCTAGATAGATGTCCGATCGAAGAGAAGCTTCTTGAATCGTTTGAATCATGCATGCAGTTATAAATGTAGCTGCCTGGGGAAGGACACTTTCATCGGTGTACATGTACTACAAATATTAGAATAAACTCTCACAAAGCTTCGTATTTCGTGAAGAATCGGGACAGGACGACTCCCGCTCGAACCCTAATCGTGCAAAGCGTGAGCAGACTGAGCTGTGCTTAATCGGTTTCGCATTCACTCGCAAATTTATATTTCCTTGAAAGCGTTAGCATGTTTGTTTGTGTCTTTAGTCGGTTTAAAACTTGTGTTTTTGTTTGGATTTGAGTTCATGAGTGAATTGACACCGTCTTTCCAGCATAAAAAGGCGCACTTCATTGTCGGCGTCGTGCTCAGCCGACGTACAAACTCGTTCGTCTCCTATGTGCAGCCACTGTCAAATGTCAGTTTATACTAGGATAATATACCATAAATTGGCCAAAAAAAAAAAGGTTGTTAAAGCATTTACACCCCATCAAGCTGTGGTATACCTTCGCTAAAGCTCAGGGTTGATTTGCGTCTTGGATCAAAATACTTGTCGGTATCCCACAGCTTGATGGGGAATAACTGCTAACTAAGTTACTGTGACGCTTGTCTGTCTATGCAGTGCTTCAACTGTGAGGAGGAGGCCATGTACCACTGCTGCTGGAACACGTCTTACTGCAGCGTGCGCTGTCAACAAGAGCACTGGCACAAGGAGCACAAGCGTGTCTGTCGTCGGAAACGCTGAGCAATCTCGTAAAAGACGACTGCATTCAGCAAGCCCCGAGGCCAAAGCCGCTCTCATTTACTCGGCCGGGTAATGGGAAGACACAGCACGTCTATGGCGTCTTAAATGAAAAAGGTGATTTCAAGAATGGTCTTTTTCTTCAAATGGCGTCATTGGACTTACGCGACGGTATTAGCTTCCGGGGCATGTAGTAAGAACTCGGCTAAATATAGTATAAAATCTTTGCCCCTTTTAAAATTTGTGTGCATAGTAAAATATGGCAATCTGGTGCTTTTTGTTGGCTTTGTAAACAAGTTTCATGCCAGGTAATAGTAAAATTAGGGAAAATGAGGCTGGCTTGTGGACTATTTGTATTCATGTGCGGCTGGCACAGGAGCCAGCAGACGACCGTGGAATGAGGGGGTATGTGGTCGCTGCCAACATTGCCAAAAAACGGAATATTGGAATTTGTTTAAATTTCCTCTACGCATGAGTCTATGGCTGCCTGATTTTTGTGAATTTTTTGGTGAATTTTAAAGCATTTCTAGGGTGTCATCTGCAGCGTTATGTGTAAGAGGAATATATAGCGTTTTCCTCCAGATTTGCATCTGTGTCGCGTAGCCTAAGCTTTCTTTCCACGTTTCAACCGGCCATATCACGTGCTTTCCTCTTTGTTGTGTCTGGCAAGAAAGTTTGCCAGACCTTGTCACATGTTGTGCTTATCATGCCGCGGCGCGCGATTGGCTGAAGTTGACAGTTCTGACCACGTGATTGTGATGTGTTGATGCTTATTATGTGTATTAGAGAATCCGCGTGATTCACGTGAGCGTGGGTTTAGTTCGCGGCGCGTTGAGTCGAGAAACTGGATAAAGCGCCTATTTAATAGTACCCATTATTATCATTAGTGTTAAGCCCAACGAGCAAGAACTGGAAACGTTATCTACAATAAGGCCTAAGTGGAATGGACTGGATGGTCGCTTGGGTTCTTTTTCCACATGATGGCAGTTCAGAAGTGTAGACCCATGATGAAACTTTCTTCAGACGTCTGTATAGTCAGATTGTGTTGGTGTAGTGGGTATGTGTGGGTGGACGCAAACGTGTGTCACTGGATTCCACTGAGATTGTCATCAAATGTCACAACAGAACCCTAGTCCTTTCCGTTGTGCCATTGTATCTTCACATTATATTACTTTACACTGGAGGCCATTTATTACTTACGTACTGCTTGGGATAGACTGCAGTAAACATATAATACTTGATTAACAGTTGTAGCTGGAACGTTCTCCATAGCATTATAATTAATTTATGGGCTGCTTTTTGTTTTTTAAAAAAAAAACTTTAAAAAACCCACCCTAAAATAAACAAAACAAAACAAAACAAAACAAAAAACATTGAACTGTTTTTATGCTGCCAACGCTTCCTCAGCCCTTGCCTTGTCATACGCTGTGCAGGCTGTGATACGTACGTAAAAACACACTTAGTAGCGCAGATTTAGTCAGATTATGCCCACTTCCCGCCACTGTTGGACCTTTACCTATAACCTGTAGGTGAACCAATTCCTTAGAGTGTAGATGTTTTTTTTTATTTTATTTTTTAATAACCGATATGCATCGTACGGAAATATGTTGACTGTGTGTTATTGCAATGGACAGTTGATTGAAGGATGTACAATCTTTTTCCAGTGTTTAAAATTATAGTGTCTGTTCATGTATAGACTATGTGCGTTTATGTTTTTTTTTGTGGATATAAGTTTCCATGTATTTAAATGATACAGTAGAACTCGGTTATAAGGAGTGCTCGGGGACCGAAAATTTTACTCCTTATAACCGAGGTTCCTTATAACAGAGTTCTTGGATATAAGGAGTACCCAAGCCCAACTACCTTATAACCGGACTTTTGCCGTTTTTCGGTGTCAGAATCAGCAACACTCTCTCTCTCTCTCTCTCTCTCTCTCTCTCTCTCTCTCTCTCTCTCTCTCTCTCTCGTACAATGAAACAACAATCTGATGAAAATTACTCAAACAGCTATATTCATTTTTTTTTTAATTCAAAACAAAACAAAACAAAAACATAAAACGCACACTTTGTTAAACTGAAAGCGAGTGTAGTAACCAAACAAAAAGAAGCAAAAAGGATGCTAAACAACCCCGTTTAGAACAACAAAACCTGAATCCTGAAAGTAAAACAAATGGTAGCATTGAGTACAGAATTATTGTTAATCGTTGAAACAGTATAATGCAAAATAATGTGCCTTTCCCAGGTAATGCACTTTTGGTTTCTTAGAATGATTGAAATTTTCTTCGAAATGTACTTTCAGGGTTTTTTTTTCAGGTTTTGTATCAAGTGGACTAAGAAATTTGCTTTCCTAATACCGAGTTTTCTTAAAAGCGAGTTTCTTGTATCCGAGTTTTTTTTTGTAAAACATAATTAAGAAGGGTTTGGCCGGAGGGTGGGGGTGGGAGATTCGTTGGCAATATCCATGTTTTCTTATATTTGGCGTGTACTGTATTTTGAAGGCCTTAGCGAAATGCCCGCGGCTGTGCAGCCACTTATCTCATAAACAGTTTGAATACATGCATTATTTCTTGAGAAAAGATGCCTAAAAGCCGTACATGTACATAACAAAGCCTGATGACCGAGGGATGGGAGGGGGTGAAAGGTCTTCATTTTATCTTGAAATCAAAATTTTATTCATCTTGCATGCAGCTTTCAGTGTTTCTTTTTTTCTGTTTTTTTTTCTGTTTTTTTTGTGTTTTTTTTTTCTTCTCAATACTTCACAGATTAACCCATGCACATACATACACAAAGGGCGACCAAAACCGTCCCCCCCCCCCCTCCACTTTCTCTCTCTCTCTCTCTCTCAGTCCCCCTGTCTTTCCATTCCTCCCTCCCGCCCCCCGCCCCCCTCTCTCTCTCCCTCTCTTTCAGGCCCCCTGTCCTCTAGATCTATGTCTTTAGCCCCCCCCCCCTCTCTCTCTCTCTCTAAGTCTGTCACCCACACACAAACACACACAGAGAAGAAGAAGAAGAAGCCTTACCTTGCATCTGTAAACCATTTTAGTAGATGCTGATCGACACTGTCTAATGTGGCAGATCTCGACTTTTTTCGAGAAAGATCTTCCGAACCTTGGGAAACCTGGTTCAAGTATCTTTGGCGATCTCACCATATGTTACATAGTGTAGTGAAGGGAACCCCCACCTCTTCTGCAATAGCTACTTTCCTTTTTAGAGGGTTGGCTTGAATCTTTCGGATTATTTCAAGCTTTTCACTGAGGGACAAAGACGTCCTTTTCTTCCGTTCCGACATCTTGGAGACGAACGGAAGTGAGTTTCGCGAAAGCAAAGGCGTATGAAATAACTCAACCTACTTTCGGTTTCAAGCTGGTGCAGTCGGCACTCCTTATAACCGGGCTCAGGGTCGATTTGGGGCAAAATTTTTCACTCCTTATAAGCGAGGTATCGTATAACCGAGCTCCTTATAACCGAGTTTTCGCAAGTCATAACAAAGAACAAAGTAAATCGGGGATTTTTTTTTTGCTCCTTATAACCGAGGTACCTTATAACCGAGCTCCTTATAACCGGGCCCGACTGTAGCTCATGTTAAAACAATGTGTTGGCAATTTCACAACTACGAATCAAATTTTTCTAAGTTCAACCTCACATTCAAACAAGGCACAAATGTCTACAGTATTACCATATTTAAACTTGCTTATTACCATTTTGGCAATGAGTATTAAGTGATTTATAATTTGAACATCTCTGTTTATAATCTTAGATGATTTAATTAAGTATGCCTAATAGACTTTGTCAGACACAAACCTAAACAGCAAGCTAGTGTGTTTTTACCCACGTATCACAGGCTGCACCGTGCATCACAAGGCAAGGGCGTTTACCCACCCTGTTCCTACCTCAGTTATCCATGTTTTGCTGTATCCCCACCTTTCAATCCCTGTTCTTCCAGTCTGTTTTTATATTCGTCTGTTGAAGAGTAAATGTCACAGCTGGTAGTTTCACGACTCCTATACATACAAAAGCTAGTGTCCTGACTGACTGAAAGGCGTTTAACTGTATTTCCTGCTTTGCTATCGAAGCATGAGGGTGCAGATTTTTTTGGCTGTAGTTTCTGGCTACGCATGCTTTTCTAAGCCTAGCGCCTAATATTGTTTAATAACTATGATTCAAATGTAATCAAACAGTAGAGGTTTATTAAAAAGGTGTGTAGACACGAGCTTATTCGTGTTTTTCTCATTATGTGTACAGACGTGTTTAAATGTGTGTGTGTGTGTGTGTGTGTGTGTGTGTGTGTGTGTGTGTGTGTGTGTGTGTGTGTGTGTGTGTGTTTGCTATGCATGGTTCACCTTACTCAGGAGACCAGGGTATGTATACACGACAAAGGCATCAGTGACGGTGTTTAAAGATCCGAGTAAGCCAACGAAAATGCAGTTTGTACAGCAGGCTTTCGGCCCATGAGAAAGACAGTAAGTACGAGAGAGGATTGTCCTTAAACGCTGCGTTTATGCTCGTGAACAGTAGATCATTCCCGAAGGAAGGCCCAGACATTATCACGAAAAAAAAAGTATGGAGGTTGGGATAGCGATGGGTGGAGGAATGGTAGAGTTCAGTCCGTAGGTATACTACGCAAAGCAAGTCGAGGACCACCTACAACTTCACGTGTTGTTTTGAAGTCATATTTCGTTAAAGTGTTAAGATGAATGGACCAAACTCCACAGTTGTGGAGTTAGTGGTCAGACGACGTTTAAAATAGACCTCGGCCTCCGATGAGTGCGAGGCACACACACACACACACACACACACACACACACACACACACACACACACACACACACACACACACACACACACACACATCATGCACATACACACGCGCGTCGGCAGACACAGGTGTGGTTAGGGTTTAACGTCCTTTTCCACCACTTACGGGTGATATCAAAGACAAGCAACGACAAAAAGACTAAAGCTAAACAAAAACAATCAATAATAACAACACAACTGCAAGAAACAACAATAAACAAACAACCCGCAAAAGAAGCTACATGTCTCCACTCCACCTACGGAACCCATGACCCCGCATATAATCATCACGTGACAAGGGGATCATGTGACGTACCCAGCTCTCTGAGGCAGCCATATTGGGTGACTCTGTGACTCAGCCGGTTGTGCCGCGCGCTCACTGCTTCGGATAAGCCAGGAACAGGTGTTACACGTCCCGATACTTTGCCAGGTAGGTACCAAGTACCTGAGTGTTCATTATTTTACTGAATCATTTTTAAACAATCTGTAATTAATGAATGTACGCTACTTTCGGTTCGCGACGGAGCCTGTCACTAAGTTTACCGGAGACTGATGTGCGGCAAGTTCAGTCCTTGTGTGTCGAGTAGTAAGACGGCCATTGCCAGTGGTGCTGTAGGACACGTTGAATCTCAGATTCTTTCAGATATGATTCTATGCATTGTCAACGTACGTATCGCTTCTGTGCCCCAGTTTGACCCGTCATGTATAGTTTCACGTACACACTCTACAACGACAAACGGATAAACCCGGAAGTTTTTGATTATCGGTGTAGGGGAGGCAGTTCGTGCGGAACGTGTTCTTTGCACAGTGCTCTCCCCTGTATCGTACGGTTTATATTTCCAAGATCTTTGGTTTTACTGTGCACGATAATCATGTGGCCGACGGAACTTTCTTTTGTGAACCGGGATCCGAAGGTTGTCAAGTGTTTGGTTGTATTTTTAGCTTTTCTACAGAAGCGTACCCATTCCAAACATTCGTGCACCGACGATCTTTGTTACTCAGTAGCGACTGATAAAACTGACTCAGTGGCGCTGAGACTGAAGGCTATGACTATGATTTAGTTTGGTTTGTGTAGCGTCCGTCAGTTCAGTTCAAACAGACATCTCTACGCTCGGAAAGGTCCATACGCGCTCACCTCAGCCATCTCCCCAATTATCAGGACTGTAGCATGGCTCGGATCACTGAATTACTTATTGTTTAAAGTTGTGTTCAGATAAACTACAGGGCCCGTATACAAAAGTCGAGGTTAATTTAACCCACGGCTACGGGCCAAACCTAGACTAGGACAAAAGAAACCCAAAAGCGAAATTAAATAAAAAAAAGGAAGGAAAAACCCTTCTATAACGGCTTAGACACCTTGCTGGAATGGGCCCGCTTCTTGGTTTAAAACAAAAAACAACAGAAAATTTAACCCTAGAGCTAGTTTAAGTCGAGGTTAGACTCTAACCCGGGGCGAAACTCCCTAACCCTGACTTTTACCGGCATGCGGGCCCTCAGTGACAACTGAACAAGTACCAGGTTTTGACACGTTAGTTCGTCAAGCTGATTGTGGTCGCCGAAAAATGAAAGTTTTCACTGTGTGACACTTATGACCTGAATGTGAATTTACACATATGGCATGTGATAACCTTTTGGCACTACAGGTGTAGCATCTTAATTTATTTTCCCATCTCAGTCTCCGCCAACAGTCCAAAATGGCAGCGGCTTCAGCAGCTCCAGTGTCTGTAGAACCCCAGGAAATGGAGTGTGCAGTTTGTCATGAGGAATACACCGACCCCAAGATCCTACCCTGCGCCCACCTCCTCTGTCACAACTGTCTTGTTTCCTGGCTCAAGACTCATGACGATGCCCAGTGTCCGCTGTGCCGCAGCGCTATCGTGGACCCCAAAGAGCGAGGTGCTAAGAGCTGTGAGGAGCTTGCCAAGGCGCTGCCGACTGACGTTACCATGGCGACCCTGGTGGACAGCGCCCGGACACTCGGTAAGGACCACGTCTGTTGCGTGTGTGACGATGTGGCCGCTACGTCCATCTGCCTTGAGTGTGGCGACATGTTTTGCCAATCTTGTACCAAAGTACATCAGAAACAGTCGCTTTCTCGTCATCACACTGTGGAAGACCTGGCCTCCATGACAGCAGAACGTCTGGCCGCCAGTCGACCTACTCCATGCGCCACCCACACCAACGAGCCGTCCAAACTGTACTGCCCGACCCACGGGGTGTCTGTCTGCCTGCTGTGCGCGACGTCCAAGCACCGCGCATGTCCGGAAGTGGCGGACTTACAGGAAAAAGCGGACGAGGCTCGCTCCGTGCTTGGAGAGCTGGCAACCAAGCTGAAAGAAGCGGAAGACGAGTTGGAGCGAGCCATGGCTGAACTAGACCAGCACTTGGAACAAACGGAGAAAAATACCAAGACCGCCGTGGCCGAAATAGAAACTCTGTGTGACCGTCTGCAGAACTCAGTAGAAGCATGTCGACGTCGTCTGACAGAACTGGCTCAGCAGGCAAAGGAAGACGTCAAAACCGCAGTGCATGGCGGGAAGACGATTCTCCTGGAGCGGCGCGGGAAGCTGACGTCACACAGACGGCTCGTAGAGCGTACAAAGCAAACAGCGCCACCCACATCTCTTGATGATGTGAAAACAACTCTTGAGGCACGAGTGAAGGATCTCGACTCCAGCGTCATCTTACCTTCTGAAGCAAAGCCTATCACAATGCCGACACTGAAGCTTGACCAGTCAGTTTTGTCAAGACTGGAGAAGGAAATCCAGCAGCTGGGTGAGATACAAGTTACACCAGCCGCTGTCATGACACAGGTACATATATATATATATCTAGATGCATACAATTGCATACATAATTTGTTTTTTGTTTGTTTGTTTGTTTGTTTGTTTTTTGTTTGTTTGTTTTTTTTGCTGCTACAACTCTCTGCCGGCTCCAGTTGTGTTCCTCCCTGGTAATGGGTGGAATCCACGGAGGGCTCGGAAGCTGGGACAATTTTTATTATGCACGATGATGGAGTTCAGGAGATGAGGATGATGGTAAGATGATGCTATGGAGGTCCGTGTGGTTTGGGACTGCGGGAAAGGGCCGCATTCCACGCTTCCTGTCATAAATATCCCGGCATTAACCAGGCCCGTGGACTACGGCACCTGCGGTGCCGGCCGTATAATCATCCACATCATAAGATGTGTCATACCAAGGGAAGCACCCCCAAAGTAGCACCCGTGAAGTGGGTGAAGCTCGGCTGTGTGGCAACAGCCTCCTCATTGGGCCCATAGCACACCCGGGAAGGAGCCGACATAGGTAGGAAAAATCCCGCTTGTCTCGGCTGGGACTTGAACCCGGGTCTCCCGGTCCATAGTCCAAAGTGCTAACCACTACACTACGGGGGCCGGTAATATAACTAACGCAGCAATGTGTTAGACTTGCGTTATTATTCATTCCACATTTTCTGTGCATGAGATAAAATAACATATCCCTTCTTGCAATGCTTACGTTGGCTTCCCCCTTTCAGATCCAAATTCTTAATAGACCTCGGCCTCCAATGAGTGCGAGGCACACACACACACACACACACACACACACACACACACACACACACACACACACACACCCCCCAGATAATCCTTTTTACACTAAAAAAAAAAAAAAAAAACGTCTGCAGAGAAATTGCTGTTTTTTTCTGCAGAAATACTGTTTTCCTTAGGATGCGCTACATGTAAATAATTATTTGTCATGTTTACCCATTGACACAGAAGACTATCAACAAACAAACAAAACAAAATTAACAACACACCAGTAACACTAACTGTATCCGTATTACATTTTTCAGTTGAGGACAACGACGATGGAGGAGAAGGGCAAGGAAATCTACGATGAAGAGTTCTTCGGGATAGCGGGCGAGGAACTGCCCGCCCCTTCCTACGTGCTGATGGATGAATTTTTGACAACATGAATTTGTGGAAAACAGATTTTTGCCAAAATGTTAATTTACAATCACGGCGACAAAGACATAAACTTCATGTGTACCCATCTCTACCACCCCGCTCTAACCTACCCCCCTCCTAACTT
Source organism: Batillaria attramentaria (assembly GCA_018292915.2). Lineage (NCBI taxonomy): Eukaryota > Metazoa > Mollusca > Gastropoda > Batillariidae > Batillaria > Batillaria attramentaria. The sequence goes on along the minus strand of JACVVK020000001.1, from coordinate 5,427,230 downwards.
TTTTTTTATTATTTTCTTTTTTATTTCATACCCCTCCATCTTTCACCTCTCTTCGCCCTCATCTGTGCATCACTGAGACTATTTTATATACTGATCAACTGAGCAGTACAGTTATATTTAGCTTTTAGTTCTATTCCTTCCAGCTGTACATTGCTTAACAATAAATAGAAGTTTCTCAGCACTTCGGGTATTGTTGAAAAGAAAATGTCCGTAGTGTCACACTTTTGTCCATCGTGTCACGACTGAAACTGTGACACGACGGACGGAATTCGTTGTTAAAAAAATGAGTACTCCCCCCATGTGCCATTTCATAAGAGTTTTAGATATACCATGATAATAATCCAAGAAACGGACCGTATGAATTGATTATTTTAAACTTTCAAGTTCTAATTGTGAAAAAATACTATGTGACACCATGGACCACATAAAATAGGACACCTTACCTTGACAACTTTGGATGAAACAAAAAGAGAGATTAAAAAGGAACATCCGCTCCAAACTCGAAAAGAAGTCATCGACACAAGGAAAGGAACTTTTCGCTGAAATCAGCTTAACAAAAGGGGGGATCGTTCATTATTTGCTGTGCGTTTTCTGTAAATGTGACACGACGGACAAAAAAGTGAGGGACACCCTTTTTTTAATCTTTAATCTCATATCACGATGAAAATTTGAAAGAAAGTCGAACAAACGCCTATCAGACCCATTAACAGTCACAAAAGGTATTTTTTGCATATTTTTGGAATGACTTAGAATTTTTTTCTGCTGATCTACAGACGGATGTGGGAATTTTGACACCTTTTCGGGGGACACCTACTTTTTGACACCCCTACTAACTTTTTTGTTTCAAAACACATCAAATATAATAAACGATAATGCAACTTTCTAGATGAAGTTTCTAGAGACCTTTTGAAGAGTAGTTAAGCAAAGTTTCAGGAAAATTGGTGCAAACGGCAATGAGCTATTTTATTTTGAAGTCGGGGGACAAGGTTTTCGGCACTTTTTTGAAATACCGTCATAAACACAAAGACGCCATCTTACAGATCAAGAGAAATCAGTGGGTAAGTACATGGGAAAAAAAACTTTCACGGTTTTTTTTTTTTTTTTTTTTAGAAACCTATCCTCCGATTCGTGTAGGCTCAAAGGTCGTTCTGAGCTGTATTGCACCACTTAGCCACAAGAGCTCAGCTGGGAGAGCGTAACACTGAAAATCTGAAGGTCCGTGGCTCAGTCCCGGATTTCAATTTCGATTTTACTCGCCTGTCCTTGCTTGGCAGTACAGTCGCATTTAGTTTTGCTAAATTTTTTAAATGGCGTAAAATCGTGTAGCACGAAACTATTGGGTCCTTCCCCAAGTCTTCATTTCTTGACACATCATCTTTTAAACGGCACACGTGAAATTCATTGCTATTAATCTTGAATGTTCTAAGTATGGTCTAGATGAAACCACTCCCTTAGCAGCGGCTTCTTGTTGAGTTGGTTTCCGTTGAGTAATTTAATGAACTATGCCAGACATAATTATATCATGGCAGTTTCAGTGTAGAAAGGGTGAACGAAATATATATTCACAGCAGTGCTTGTTTAAAGCCTACCATCATAATGTTATGCCTGATGTCACTGTCTTGGATGTACATGTAACTGATGGGGAGCCGGGGTGGCCCAATGGTAGAGCGTTGGACTTCTAATGCTCGGGTCGTGAGTTCGAATCCCGGCTGGAGCCAAATATTATTTTTTGTGCTGGCTTTTTCATCGTTGCCCCGTCTTTGATATCACCTGTATGTGGTGGAAAAGGACGTTAAACCCCAAAACACCCACCCACCCTGTACATAACTGACGTATACCTGTCTTTGTAAAGTGTACTAAGTTACTGAGACGCTTGTCTGTCTATGCAGTGCTCCCACTGTGAGGAGGCGGCCAGGTACCACTGCTGCTGGAACACGTCTTACTGCAGCTTGCGTTGTCAACAAGAGCACTGGCACAAGGAGCACAAGCGTGTCTGTCGTCGGAAACGCTGAGCAACATCGTAAAAGACGACTGCATTCAGAAGCCCCGAGGCCAAAGCCTCTCTCATTTACTCGGCCGGGTGATAGGAAGACACAGCACGTCCATGGCGTCTTTAATGAAAAAGAAGGTGATTTCAAGATTGGTCTTTTTCCTCAAATGACGTCAGTGGACTTAAGCTTTCTTTCCACTTTGCAGTCATATCACGTGCTTTCCTCTTTGTTGTGTCTGGCAAGAAAGTTTGCCAGACCTTGTCCTATGTTGTGCTCATTATGCCGCGACACGCGATTGGCTGAAGTTGACAGTTCTGACCACGTGGTTGTGATGCGTTGGTGTTAATTCTGTGTATTAGAGAATCCGCGTGATTCACATGAGCGTGCGTGTTGGGTTTAGTTCGCGGCGCGTTGAGTCGAGAAACTGGAGAAAGCGCCTGTTTAATAGTACCCATTATTATCACTAGTGTTAAGCCCAACGAGCAAGAACTGGAAACGTTATCTAGAATAAGGCCTAAGTGGAATGGACTGGATGGTCGCTTGGGTTGTTTTTCCACATGATGGCAGTTCAGAAGTGTAGACCCATGATGTGACTTTCTTCAGACGTCTGTTCAGTCAGATTGTGTTGGTGTAGTGGGTATGTGTGGGTGGACGCAAACGTGTGTCACTGGATTCCACTGAGATTGTCATCAAATGTCACAACAGAACCCTAGTCCTTTCCGTTGTGCCATTGTATCTTCACATTATATTACTTTACACTTTAGGCCATTTATTACTTACGTACTGCTTGGGATAGACTGCAGTAAACATATTATAGTTGATTAACAGTAGTTGCTGGAACGTTCCCCACAGCATTATAATCAATGTATGAGCTTCTTTTTGTAAAAAAAGAAGAAGAAGAAAAAGAGAAGAATTATTGAACTGTTTTTATGCTACCAACGTTTCCTCAGCCATTGCCTTGTGATACGCTGTGCAGGCTGTGATACGTATCTTAGTAGCGCAGATTTAGTCAGATTATGCCGCTGTTGGACCTTTACCTGCTACGTGTAGGTGAACCAATTCCTTAGAGTGTAGCAGATGCTTTTTTTAAATAACCAATATGCATCGTACGGAAATATGTTGACTGTGTGTTTTTGTAATGGACAGTTGATTTAAGGATGTACAATCTTTTTCCAGTGTTTAAAATTATAGTGTCTGTTCATGTATGTGTGCCTTTATTTTATTTTATTTTTTTTTGGTGGATGTAAGTTTGCAATATTTAAATGACAGCTCGTGTTAAAACAGTAAAGCAATGTGTTGGCAATTTCACAACTACGAATCAAATTTTCAAAGTTCAGCCTCACATTCAAACAAGGCACAAATGTCTACAGTATTATCATATTTAAACTTGCTTATTACCATTTTGGCAATGAGTATTAACTGATTTATAATTTGAACATCTCTGTTTATAATCTTAGATGATTTAATTAAGTATGCCTTATAAACGTATACTTTGTCAGACACAAACTTAAACAGCAAGCTTGTGTGTTTTTACCCACGTATCACAGTCTGCACCGTGCATCACAAGGCAAGAGCGTTTACCCACCCTGTTCCTACCTCAGTTATCCATGTTTTGCTGTATCCCACCTTTTAATCTCTGTTCTTCCAGTCTGTTTTTGTATTCGTCTGTTGAAGAGTAAATTAAAATATCACAGCTGGCAGTTTCACTACTCCTGTACACACAAAAGCTAGTGTCCTGACTGAAAGGCGTTTGTAAGAATATAATCACTGTATAAGTATTTCCTGCTTTGGTATCGGAGCATGAGGGTGCAGATTTTTTAGCTGTAGTTTTTGGCTACGCATGCTTTTCTAAGCCTAGCGCCTAATATTGTTTAGTAACTATGATTCAAATGTAATCAAACAGAGGTGTATAAAAAGGCGTGTAGACACGGGCATATTCGTGTTTTTCTCTTTATGTTTACAGACGTTTAAATGTGTGTGTGTGTGTGTGTGTGTGTGTGTGTGTGTGTGTGTGTGTGTGTGTGTGTGTGTGTGTGTACTTGTGTTTACTATGCATGGTTCACCTTACTCAACAGACCAGGGTATACACGACAAAGGCATCAGTGACGGCGTTCAAAGATCCGAGTAAGATAATGAAAATGCAGTTTGTACAGCAGGCTTTCGGCCCATGAGAAAGACGGTAAGCACTGGAGAACATTGTCCTTAAACGCTGCGTTTCAAGTTATGCTCGGGAACAGTCGATCATTCACGAAGGAAGGCCCAGACATTATCCGAAAAAGTATGGAGGTTGGGATAGGGGTGGGTGGAGGGATGGTAGAGTTCAGTCCGTAGGTACACTACGTAAAACAAGTCAAGGACCACTGACCTACAATTTCACGTGTTGTTTTGAAGTCATATTTCGTAAAAGTGTTAAGATGAATGGATCAAACTCCACAGTTGTGGAGTTTAAAAGGTCAGACGACGCTGTAAAATAGACCTCGGCCTCCAGTGAGTGCGAGGCGCCCCCCCACGCCCCCCCCCCCCCACACACACACACACGCACGCACGCACGCGCACGCACGCACACGCACACACACGCACACACACCATCATCATCATGCACACACACACACACACACACACACACACACACACACACAGAGGTGTGGTTGTTTTAGGGTTTAACGTCCTTTTCCACGACTTACGGGTGATATCAAAGACAAGAAACGACAAGAAGACCGGTACAAATATTTGGTCCCCTGATTCGAACTCAGTATCTGAGCAGTGAAAGACCAACGCTCTCCTGCTTGGCTACACCCCCCCCCCTCCCGCCCCACACACACAGAGTAGCAAATCGCATGTGTTGGAAAGCTAAACAAAAACAAACAATAATAACAACACAACTGCAAGAAACAACAATAAACAAACAACCCGCTCCCCCAGGGAAAAAAGCTACTTGTCTCAACTCCAGCTACGGAACCGGCCATGACCCCGCATATAATTATCACGTGACAAGATGATCATGTGACCTACCCAGCGCCCTGAGGCAGCCATACTGGGTGACGTGACGAGTGCCGATCCGCCTTCTCACTGCTTCGGATAAGCCAGTAACAGGTGTTACACGTCCCAATATTTTGCCAGGTAGGTACAAAGCACTTGAGTGTTCAATATTTTACTGAATTCGTTTTAAACAATCCGTAATTAATGAATGCAAGCTACTTTCGGTTCGCCGCCCCGCCCAGCCGGACGAAGCCCGTCAGTTTATCGGCCGGGGCTGTGGCAGCAAGTTCCCAGTGTGTCGAGTAGTTATGACGGCCGTTGCCAGTGGTGCTGTAGGACACGTTGAATCTCAGATTCTTTCAGACATAATTCTATGCATTGTCAACGTACCTATCGCGTCTGTGCCCCAATTTGACGCGTCATGTATAGTTTCATGTACACACTCTACAATTACAAACGGATAAACCCGGAAGGTTTGATTATCGGTGTAGGGGAGGCAGTTCGTGCGGAACGTGTTCTTTGCACAGTGTTCTCCCCTGTGTCGTACGGTTTTGCTGTGTATGATAATTATGTAGCCGACGGAACTTTCTTTTTTGAGCCGGGATCCGAAGGTTGTCAAGTGTTAGGTTGTCTTTTTTAATTTTTAGTTTTTCTACAGAAGCGTACTCATTCCAAACATTCGTACACCGGCGATCTTTGTGCCGTGAACTTGTTATTCAGTAGCGACTGATAAAACTGCCGGAGTAACGCTGAGACTGAGGGCTGTGATTAGTTTGGTTTGTGCAGCGTCCATCAGTTCAGTTGAAAAAGACATTTCTACGCTCGGAAAGGTCCATACGCGCTCACCTCAGCCATCTCCCCAATTATCAGGATTGTAGCATGGGTCACTAAATTATTGTATAAAGTTGTGTTCAGATACATTACAGAATGACAAACAAGTACCAGGTTTTGACATGTTAGTGCGTCACGCTGATTCTGGTCGCCGAAACTTAAAGGTTTTCATTGTGTGACAGTTTATGATGTGAACGTGAATTTGCACGTATGGTACCTTTTGGTACCTTAGTTGTAGCATCTTAATTAATTTCCCATCTCTCCAGGAACAGCCCAAAATCATGGCAGCGGCATCAGCAGCTCCAGTGTCTGTGGAGCCCCAGGAAATGGAGTGTGCAGTTTGTCATGAGGAATACACCGACCCCAAGATCCTGCCCTGCGCCCACCTCCTCTGTCACAACTGTCTTGTCTCCTGGCTCAAGACTCATGACGATGCCCAGTGCCCGCTGTGCCGCTGCGCTATCGTGGACCCCAAAGAGCTAGGTGCCAAGAGTTGTGAGGAGTTTGCCAAGGCGCTGCCGACTGACGTTACCATGGCGACCCTGGTGGACAGCGCCCGGACACTCGGTAAGGACCACGTCTGTTGCGTTTGTGACGATGTGGCCGCTACGTCCATCTGCCTTGAGTGTGGCGACATGTTTTGCCAATCTTGTACCAAAGTACATCAGAAACAGTCGCTTTCTCGTCACCACACTGTGGAAGACCTGGCCTCCATGACAGCAGAACGTCTGGCCGCCAGTCGACCTACTCCATGCGCCACCCACACCAACGAGCCGTCCAAACTGTACTGCCCGACCCACGGGGTCTCTGTCTGCCTGCTGTGCGCGACTTCCAAGCACCGCGCATGTCCGGAAGTGACGGACTTACAGGAAAAAGCGGACGAGGCTCGCTCTGTGCTTGGAGAACTGGCAACCAAGTTGAAAGAAGCGGAAGACGAGTTGGAGCGAGCCATGGCTGAACTAGACCAGCACTTTGAACAAACGGAGAAAAATACCAAGACCGCCGTGGCCGAAATAGAAACTCTGTGTGACCGCCTGCAGAACTCAGTAGAAGCATGTCGACGTCGTCTGACAAAACTGGCTCAGCAGGCAAAGGAAGACGTCAAAACCGCAGTGCATGGCGGGAAGACGATTCTCCTGGAGCGGCGCGGGAAGCTGACGCCACACAGACGGCTCGTAGAGCGTACAAAGCAAACAGCGCCACCCACATCTCTTGATGATGTGAAAACAACTCTTGAGGCACGAGTGAAGAATCTCGACTCCAGCGTCATCTTACCTTCTGAAGCAAAGCCCATCACTGTGTTGACACTGAAGCTCGACCAGTCAGTTTTGTCAAGACTGGAGAAGGAAATCCAGCAGCTGGGTGAGATACAAGTTACACCAGCCGCTGTCATGACACAGGTACATATAGATGCATACAATTGCACACATAATTTGTTTTTCAACTGATCCACCTAGGTTGATTTCTTTTTCTCATTTTCCTCTTCTGTATTAGAATTTGTAATATGAAACTGAAAAATAATCGTGTACTTTGAAGGTTGGAGATTTTTGTTTTTTTTTAATCTTCACGGTAGGAATATTCCAGTTAGATGGCTTTTTTCTTGGGGGGAGGGGGGGGGGTAGGGGGGGGGGGATGGTGGTGGTGGTGGTTGGATCAATTATTCTGTCCGTCTGTCTGTCTGTCTGTCTGTCTGTCTGTCTGTCTCTCTCTCTCTAATTTAGGATGCTGAGCATGTGGTTTGATTTTTTTTTTAATTACTGCAGGCGGCACTCTTCCGGTTTCATAGCAACCACGGGGTAAATATTGTGTTGAGCAATAACCAGCAGACGGCCGAAAGAACAGGTAATAGAGATGACGGCGGTCTCGTGTTGTCTGCAGACGAGATGAAAGTCGGCAGATTGTACGAGGTATGGTGGCTGTTAACACATATTTCATATGCAGTATAGTATCACGTTAACGCGTCACAAGTCGTTGCCTTTTGAAACACGTTGGTTGTTTGAAAAAAAATCAAATGTGGCCCTTTGAGTTGCCGGTGTAACACTCCAGCACCTTTATCAGTTTGTACATTTGTCGTACGCAGTTCTCCGTGTCATTTACGCTTTTACCCATTAATAATCTTGCGATCGGTCAGCTCCTACACACCATGCTGTTTTTCTCAGGTTAGAGTGGATCAAAACGTCCCTTCGAGTGGGTGGTACATGTGGACCGGTGTGACTATCAAGCGCCCTGAACAAGTCCTTTTGCCAGTCAATGGTGGCAAGATGAATGATTCAACGAGTATTGTTATCAGTAAAACCACTGTTGATATTTTTGGAACCAAGGTATTGTATATCCGATGCATAAAGTGTGTGTGTGTGTGTGTGTGTGTGTGTGTGTGTGTGTGTGTGTATGCGTGTGTGTGAAAATGTAGGCAAGATATGTCGGCATATACTTTTTCAATTTGTGTGTGTGTGTGTGTGTGTGTGTGTGTGTGTGTGTGTGTGTGTGTGTGTGTGTGTGTGTGTGTGTGTATGAGAGAGAGAGAGAGATTCCTGCCAGAAGAAGGAAGAAAAGTTGTCTGAAACTGCACTTGCAGACTGAGGCAGCAGTTGGGAATAAACTTAAAAAGTTACCCGTCGGAAGTCGCGTTGGACTTCTTGTGGACGCCGCTAGATGTCTCCACCTGTATATTGACGGCACCAACCAGGGGATAGCGGCTCGGGATGTTCCACAGCCATGCTACGCCTTCTTTGATGCATGCGGCTCGTACAGAAAGGTTTGATGCTGCCAGTTTGCACAGCTATATATGTGTATGATGGTGATCACATCGTCCGAACCAAGCCTTCGGTTCATCAAACTTTGAGACAACCTGCTATACACTTCGATCCATTTGCAAGACGAAATGCCAGGAGTTAAAGACGCAATGCTAACTGAACTGCTGGCAGTACTCGCGTTAATTTCGTTCATAAGTTTCCTGTTTTGCTTTGTGAGGATGTGTTCTGATTCTGTGACAAAATATTCATGCGAGGGGAATCCATTAAAATAATGTACTGGGTAACTGGAATGTGCTGCTTACCACACACAGCATTTGGAATTGTTTGGATGACAGGAAATAATCGGTGTTTACCACTGCCATCGATTAAGTCTTTTGATATCGTTTGAAATGCAGTGTACAAATAATATCCACTCGAAGACGAGTCTCGCAGAGAAAAATATGTACCCACTCAGTTTTTCGATTTTCGAGTTGGAATTTCTCTTGGCCAGAGTCACACACACACACACACACACACACACACACACACACACACACACACACACACGCACGCACGCACGCACGCACGCACGCACGCACGCACGCACGCACGCACGCACGCACGCACGCACGCACGCACGCACGCACGCACGCAGACAGACAGACAGACAGACAGACAGACAGACAGACAGACAGACAGACAGACAGACAGACAGACACACACACACACACACACACACACACACACACACACACGTGCGCGCGCGCGCGGACGGTAGCGCGCTCTGGTAATCTCGTTGCATTTGGAGTGAGCTTTATGTGCAATGGCCGTGTGTAAGCTATAACCACATACACATCAATAATAACTATTGTTTGCAGGTGACCGCGCTGCCGGTGACGATCATCCAGTAAGCTACAGCACAGAGTGATGGAATTGGAAAACACGTGCATACCGAGAACGACATTGTAATGCTGGCTTTGAGACTCGTACTGTGAATGTTGGATCGACAGTGTTCGTTGACCGAAATCAGTTGATATTGCCCCTACAATTCTAGGGTTTTATAGTGAGTTTTCTACCAGTGTTTTCTTTTCGTTTTTCCTTTTTGTTTTTCCCGTCAGTGTACACTTTATAAATAGTGAATACTGAATAGCAAATGCTGATTGTGAGGCTTTCTTTCCGTTTTTCCTTTTCGTTTTTCCCTTTTGTGTACACTTTCTATATAGCGAATAGCAAATGCTGATTATGATGGGTACGGAATAACAGAGAGTGAAATACTTGTGTGTAGTGCATGAGCCAAAATCTTTGAAAATACACCAACGCCATCATCATCATCGTTGTCGTCGATCGTTGTTGTTGTCTTCGTCATAATGAACACCATCGTCTGTCCCGTCAACGCGTAAAACCACTTTCTAGTATACGTGTGTGCTTTGTATTTGATGCTTACGTCATTGTGCAACAAGAATAAGGTTAAAATACACAGTAACATAAATTTTATTGTCTCTTTGAAATTAGCTAACAAGTGGAATTGTTATCAAGTAAATAGTATCTAAATTACAAGATGAAATAAAATAGCAATACATATTCTATCGTTCAGCGTGTGGATTCTACGTCTAGTCCTCTAGTTAACATAACGTTTTTATAAGTTTCTGTTTTGGTCAGGAAGCTCTACAAGAACGTGTGTAATTTTATCATATCTATAAATGTCAGTGCTAAGGGATAGACATATTGACTCGTCAGAAAATCTCTATTATACTTGTTGAACGTAAACTGGCCAAGTATGATTGACAGTAAGCGTGGTATTATGGCGGTAAACTCAAAAGTGAGGAAAGACAGCAAGTTCTTTATCCGTGAAGGTGTTAATACATGAAACACCGGCATAACCTACTGGACACTTTTTCTACACATGAAAATGTACGCCTTCTCGCTCACGTTGGTTTCCCTTATTCAATTCAAACTACTTCCTTTGGGATTTTTTTTTTTTTTTTTTTTTTGCTGCCCCAACTCTTTGTCAGCTCCAGTGGTGTTCCTCCCAGGTCATGGGTGGAATCCACGGAGGACTCGGAAGCTGGGACAATTTTTATTATGCATGATGATGGAGATGAGGATGATAGTAAGATGATGCTATGGAGGTCCATGTGGTTTGGGACTGCGGGACAGGGCCGCATTCCACGCTTCCTGTCATAAATATCCCGGCATTAACCAGGCCCGGGAACTGCGGCACCTGCGGTGCCGGCCGTGTAATCATCCACATCATAAGACGTGTCATACCAAGGGAAGCACCCCCAAAGTGGCACCCGTGAAGTGGGTGAAACTCGGCTGTGTGGCAACAGCCTCCCCATCGGGCCCATAGCACACCCTGCTCTGGGTAGGAGCCGACCTAGGTAGGAAAAATCCCGCTTGCCTCGGCAGGGACTCGAACCCGGGTCTCCCGGTCCATGATCCGAAGTGCTAACCACTACACTACGGGGGCCGGTACTTCCTTTGGGATTAACTCTTCAGAGCCCGAACCCGCGACCACCCCCCTGCTGCTATATGAGAAAACTGGAGAACAAGCCTTTGCGCACCAGTAGGAGCCACTTCAAGCCACTATCACACAAGGCGTGGGCCTTCCCAGCAGGGCACGAGAACCGCTGCATATTGTATAATAGTGACTCCCATTGATCGGAAGATTTCAAGGGCTTTTACGAGTTAATTAAGAATTTGGAATTGAATGGGGGAAGCCAACGTAAGCATTGCAAGAAGGGATATGTTTGATTATCTGACGCACAGAAAATGTGGAGTGAATGATAACGCAAGTAAAACACAGTGCAGCGTTAGTTAATAACAGTGATAATAGCATTGCATGCAATATCACAAACGAGACACAAAAAGTGGTGAAACACATACTAGTTTGTTCAGGCGCGTAAACAAGTATAAGATCTATATATATATATATATATATATATATATATATATATATATATATATATATATATATATAGGGGAAGTAAGTAAAGCTGAGAGCGCTCCCTAGATCTAGGAGATGTGTGCTTTGTATGCCAGTGGACAAGTCCGCCTTGCCCTATATATATATATATATATCATTAATGTGATACTGAAAAAAAATATTTGAGCAATGTGAAAATAATTATACGACATGCGCACGAGCTGGATTACAATAGGTTTCCAAAAACGGCACACCCAACCCTCCTTCGCTGACCTCGACAACAAGCATCCCGACCGCCTGCACTCCCCCCCTCCCCCAAACACACACACACACATGCACTCCTATGCCAAAAGGTGGGTCTGTGTGTTGTTGAAAAGCCTTACTGCTCAACATTCTTTATTCTTTATTTCTCTGTGTGTGTGTTTGAGTGTTCGTTTAAGAGAGAGTTGGGTTGGGTTGTTTGGGAGTTTAACTTCCTTTTCCACCACGTAAGTGTGATATCAAAGAGGGGCAACGAGAAAAAGGCCAGCAAAAAGATTTGGCCCCAGCCGAGATTCGGTATAAGAGAGAGAGAGAGAGAGGGGGTGGGTCGGTGTCTGGGAGTTTAACGTCCTTTTCCACTATGTATGGGTGATATCAAAGACGGGGCAACGAGAAAAGGCCAGCACAAATATTTGGCCCCAGCCGAAGTTCGAACCTGGGCCACGACAGGAGTATTGAAAGTCCAACGCTCTACCAGTCGGCTATCCCAGCTCCCCAAGAGAGAGAGAGAGAGAGAGAGAGAGTCCAGACACCCCACCTCCACCCTTCCCGTCCCCTTGTTAAGTGTGCCTAAGAGGCAGTCTTCTTGTTCAGAAACACTCGACATTAGCGTCAATCCCACAAGAGGACGAAGGTCCGATGAAGGTAATACTGCACTCGTCGGCGCTTTGGTTTGTGTCTGGCTGGCAGACCATTGCGTCCACCCACATTGGCCTGCAATACAGTAACAACAAGAAATGAAAATAACAAAAACAGACGCAAAGCAAGCAAACGCCGTACAAGAGATGACAATAAAAGATTCAGAGTCTTTCTTAACAGCTGAAAACCAGGAAAGGGGAGAAGAAAAGTGAAACAAAAGTGCACCACCGAAAGTCAGATTGCAGATGTGTGTACTGGCAATATTGTCTCCCGGACGCCTACCCGTCGAAATCCGGAAGGTGGACGGCGTGTGTGTGTGTGTGTGAGAGAGAGGAAACTCTGAAATGAAACTGTATTTTTTAAAGGATAAAAACAGGTAGGCGCGGATCTTCCACCTTGGTCCTTGCTATACCACAGCAATACTACGTTACTAGAACGATCAAGTAATACCACAATCAACAGGAGAAAAATAAGTTAACAACAACAACAAACAACAAACAAACAAACAAAAACAGAAACAAAAACAAGGAAAAACAAAAGCAAAACGAACGGACATAAGAAAAAAACAAAAACAAACGAACAAAAACAACAACAACAACAACAACAACAACAAACTCTCCCTCACAAACACGTTACACACACAATTAAAACTAGATGCAAAAATTAATAACGATCAACTGGAAACAGCAGCAAGCAGGGAATACGTGCATCCCTGAATGAAACAGCAAAATATATATATCGAGAGAGAGGGAGAGAGGGGTAGAGAGAGAGAGAGAGGAGGGTAGGTGGGTGGGTGTTTGGGATTGTAACGTCCTTTACCACCACTCAGGGGTGATATCAAAGGCGGGGCAACGAGAAAAAGGCCAGCACAAGTATTTGACCTCAGCCGGGGTTAGAGAGAGAGAGAGGGGGGGGGGGGGGGGAGGTAGAGATTACGCTTACACTCTCGGGTCATGGAAATGTGTGTCATCAGCGTACGTGCCGTCTGAAAACCCTAGCGTCTTGCAGACGACCTGGACCTCATCCTCATAGAACTCGTAGTCACACACAGTGCCCCATGTTCCATAGCGCTGCGCCATCACAACCCCATCAGCAGCCACGCGCCAGCCTGTGATATTGCCTTGAAACAACAAATTAAAACTTTGATTGACGACAGTAAACGTGGTATTATGTCGTTAAACTTTGAAGGGAGGGAAGACTGTGAGGTTCTTTCTCGCTGAAGGTGATAAAAAAAAAAAAAAACATGATTGTAGTACCAGCATGATAATTAATAATAATAATAATAATAATTGTATAGGTGCTTTACCAATTTCATGAATCGGCTCAAAGCGCCGCGAACTGAACCTAACACGCACGCTCACGTGAATCACACGCATTCTCTCACAGACTGGACACAAAAACTTTACAGTCACGTGGTGCGAAGGGTCGGCTCAGCTGTTTGAATTTCGGAATTTAGAATTGCATTTAGGAATATTGTGATCGCTTTCTCATTCGCTACACATTTGCTGAGCATGTTTATTTATGTCCTGAAGAAGGCGTAAGCCGAAACGTCGACCTGTGCCGTCCTTTGTCAAAGTTAAGTGGTTTCTGTCCCTTTTGTGTCGCTTTTATTTGCTTGAGCATGAGACGATAAAATATGACTTCTTTGCAAGAACGCCGACAGTCACGTGCACCGCGGACTTTGTCAGTTTCTGAGCTCCCCTTTAGCAATGCATACAGATGGTAAGGGGAAAACAGTAGCTGCATGCGCCTATACAAAATCCACCCAGAACACAACTCAGAAGGGGTGCGTAGGTGGGTGTTTAGGAGTTCAACGTCCTTTTTCCCGCCACGTAAGAGCGATATCAAAGACGGGGCAACGAGAAAAAGGCCAGCAAAAATATTTGGCCCCAGCCGGGATTCGAACTCACAACCCGAGCATTGAGACTCTGAAGGGTGGGCCAGCTTGGTTAGTTTATAGATTGGCCGATCCTTGCCAAACATTTTGTTAACACTCTGCTTACCACTGGGCTCCTCGCCGTCATAACACACCACCATTGCAGACGTGTCATACGGTTCGTCACACTCTGAGCCAGTGTCAACCGTGACGCAATCATCAGCGATGACGTCAGCATCAGTACACGTCACCTGGGTCTTCCGCAAGGTCAAGGGGTCGTGATTTGGAAAATGGCTGTCCGACGCAGACAGTATGATCGCCGAAGCTGTGGTGGAGGCCATGACGCCACGACAGATGACGTCAGCGGTGGTCTGCGTGATGTCAGAATGACACATATCCCACCAAACCCCGTCCTTGTATATCTGGACAATACCTGTTGTGTTCAGGAACCCAGTGTGTAGGCGCACTGGAAGGATAATACAATAATCGTATTCAGCATGGTGAGAGGGAGACAATTCTTCAAAGTTCTTTCGCAAACTCGAATGCTCCCATTAACCCGTTTAATGCCTGGCACTGGGCACAGAGGTGAAACCGCCGGTGCCAGAGGATTTTACATCGCAGATAAAGAAAAAAAAAATGAAACTAACAAACTATCGCCACCACCACCACCACAGAATAACGTACTTTTCCACCACGTAAAGGTGATCTCAAAGACGGGATAACGAGAGAAAGGCCAGTATAAATATTTGGCCCCAGCCGGCCACTACCAACAACAACTGTAGCAAAAAACAAACAAAAACAACAACATTCAATAACGATTCAGAGATGTGCCTTTTGCAGCTTCCTACAAACAAAGACACAACAACAACAGCAGCAACAACAACATTCAGTAACGATTGCAGTTTTCTTTTTGCTTGCTCTGTCGACCCAACTCCCAAACGGGAACGGTGACGGAAACTAAATGAGGAATTTGGAATACATTTTGGTGAAAGGGCTTAAGCGACACGGATTTTGTTAGCACTTAGGCCCTTTGATCATTTGACCCAAGATTAATTATTGGTCTCACCCTTGGACGGGTAACAGAACACCTTGGCCGCACCCTGGACGCAGTCCTGAGTAGCTCCTCCTCCCGCGCACGCCGTCTCCTGCCAATCACCATCCCGACACAAATCTAAATTGGATACGGGCAGAGTGGCGTTAAAACACGACTCGTGAAACTCCGCCTGCCAGATCGGGAGGGAGGATCCTGGGTCCCCAGGGGCAGGGAGGGACCCCCGGTACTCCTCGCCGCTCGTGTGACCTAGGGACTGGCACAGGATGTCGATGACGGTGGGGCTGAGGTCTGCCCGAAGTAAGGCCTCTTGTCCGGCAGAATCGCTGGAGTTGGCGAAAAACACGAAGCCGTAATGAGACGAATTCCCATGTCTCAAACTGAACTCCTGTACTGTAACAGAGGTGGTGAGCAGCTGTTGTGTAAACTGGCTCTTCGTTTTAATACGTATATTTATCTAGAATCTTGCAGAAGGTGGTTGTTCACTCTTGTTTACTTTTTTTGTGAAGCACTATTGACATACCTGTATTGTAGCAGACAACTGCTGCAACATGTGACGTGGAGCAGGAGAGCGATTGGTTTATATGACAGTCTTCCAGTGACGTTTCTGACCCATCACACGTGACGTATACGTCATCTGAAATGCGGCTTCGGTCGGCCAACCTACAAGGAGTTTAATGGAATATCAGAGGGCAGTTCGCAAAAGATTTCCTCTGTTCTCAGTTTCACGAAAATTGACGGTAAAAGGGCGCTCTGCAATAATAATTTTTAAAAAAATAACGAAAAGAACATTTTTCTGCCAACATTGGTGTAGTCCCTAACACAAGCAATACAAACAAAACGGCGAGTATAGGTCTCCGTCATTTCTTAGACAAAGATAGCTCGTACCATCGCAGTATACTCGGAAGACGCTGAGACTCTGACAGTTGTTTCCGCACCATTTAGTCGATGATACTTAACAAAGCCTGCATATTAAAAGTTCTCACTGAATTGACATAACAAAAAGTAAAAGTAAAAAAAACAAAAACAAAAAACAAAACAAAACATTGAGCGCAGAGTTAATTGTCACCAGTGTGACTGTGTACACTGTATTAGTGTCAAGTGTCATTCCATACACAAGTGAAGGTCTTCCGTGAGCGTATCCGAGCTGTCTACAGATGACATCCGCTTCTGCCTGACCCCAGTCGTCAGCACACAGCCACCTCCACTCTCCCTGAACGTACGTCATGACACTCCCGTCTTCCATCCTTCGTACGTCATAGTCTGTACACACACACACACACACACACACACACACACACACACACACACACACACACACACACACACACACACACACACACACACAATCACGTACGCACGCATACTGTAACTGTTCTGGGTGTACACATTTGACCTAAATTTTCTACAAAGCTGCTGTTAGCCATCAGGCAGGCGCCAAAAACCTTTAATGAAAAGAAAGAGACCGAGTTGAGGTAAAGGCAGAGAGCTGCACTGTCAGTAAATTATCAAACTATCCTATTGACTTATGTGACTAGGGAGCACAGTAGCTTCACGTTTCTAACCTTGACAAACCCTGAGGGGAACATGAGGGACGTTATCCTGAATGACCGCCTCCAGCTCAGCTGCACTGCACTCCTCCCAGCGGGGGTCGAGCAACTTGTGCATGCACAGCATCAACGCCCAGAGAGTTCTGCAAAATTAACCCGTTAAATGACGCTCAACAGTTGACACCGTAGCGGCTGGCATAATACATGCCTAGCTTTTTTTAAATTTTTTTTAAACTACTTTATTGTCCCTATTGGGAAATTCGGACTGCCTCCCCCGGGGGAAACGCGTCGCCGCGGTGCAGCGCCACCCAATATCTATCCTGTTTTTAAAAAATAATTTTTCTGGGGGAGATAAACTGGATAACCCGGAGAGAAACCCCTGATAAGCAGCCCGGCAGCCAGGAAAAAAACCGGTATCACATATCAAAAGCTCGACCTGGGCTCGAACCAACGCTCTACCATTCGACCACCCCGGCTCCCCCAAACATTCCATGCATGAGAGTGAAGATGGTTTGGTCTAGAAAGATAGCTAGCTTTATAATTTACCTCTCTAGGAAAGAACGTATCTCTCCCTGAATATCTACGATTATTTTTGATAATACTCAACTCTGTTGACAGAGAAGCGTAACGGTGTGTACTACTCACAAGCATGAATCTACTGGTTCACACTGAGTCATCGCGGCAGCCACTGTGACACTGTCTTTGCACGCAGGCGGCATATCAAAGGTCACACCTGCACAAAAGTGGTTTTCTATACGACACGTGTCAAATGATGATTATATCACATACATTTGCATTACTAATCACTGTCATAAACATGCCTTGCAACGGATAAGGGACTACTGTTTTCGACGATTTTCTGTGTTAATATGTCACGTTAGAGCCGCTTTTTAATCGACGGTTCAATTTGTTGTAGTAGTTCTTGTTGTTATGATAACTATGTGCTCCTGTTATAATAATAATAATAATAATAATAATTGCATTAATATAGGCTCTTTATCCCAAATATTTGGCTCCAAACGCCGCGAGCTAAACCCAACACGCACGCTCGGTCGGCCCGAATGAACGGTGCCACATTCGAGAAAGAAAAAATCTTCGCCCCGAGTGGGACTCGAACCTGACCTCTCGCATCTACGTCTTAACCACTAGACCACCTACAAAGGGATCTGCGCAGTAATGTTTTACGCGAATCTGGGCAAGATCCACGCACGACATTAAGAAATGCGCGACCGGAAACGGCTCATGAGTAGCGTACTAACAGATGGTTGTGTCCCTTTGACTGGTAGCAACCCGTTTTGCTATCGCTGTATAAAGTTCTTCGGTCTATCATCTATGATGACTGAAAATGAAAACAGAAAGTTGGCAACCCCAGAGGTAGGACCTCTGCAGCCGAACTGACGTTGTGAACGTGAGATTAGAGAGAGTTGATCGTGACCGTAAGTTTACCTTGACAAGATTCCTGTTGGTCGTGGCTGAGAAAGGACTGAACTCGTTCGTGAATGAGCCGCTTTTCACAAAACGCACCCTGCTTTGCCAGTTCCCTTTGCATGCACGTCACTGTGGTCTCGAGGTCACTATCAGAAGGGGAAAAATAAAAGTGTGAATAAAAGGTATATAATCATACGTAAGATAGTGGATATTTCGACGTTTACTGCTTTTTTCAGGACTTTCTACCAGGTGGGTGGGTGGGTGTTAAAGGGTTGAATGCCCTTTTCAACCACATTAATTTGGGTGAAATCAAAGACGGGGCAACGAGAGAGAGAGAGAGAGAGAGAGAGAGAGAGCGCGCGCGCACACACACACACACACACACACACACACACACACACACACACACACACACACACACACACACACACACACACATCCCAACCCCCACCCCCTCACTCTTTGCGAGTATAGTTTTATTTTTTTAAACTGCCAAATGATGGTCATGTCCTTTTCGTCATTATCGAGTCAAACTTTTACTCAGTACCTGCATTGTGAATCTTGGGTAAGCTGGTGGAAGGAACTGTGACATGGTGCCAGGATGGAAGACCAGACTGGGAAATATCGACATATTCTGTCAGTTTCTTCAGGCGAAGCTGGCGGGAACAGTGTGGAGTTTCCAGAATTTGGTGCGCTTTCACCTGAAGCTGGAGACCACAATTGTATGACCTTGTTACAAAATGCCGTGCACAAACAGACAGAAAACAGAATATTTTTTCCAAGGGGGTCGTAACTGCAAAGTGCGTGCAGAATCAGAATCACTTTTACTTGTCCTCGGAACACCAAGATCCATGTGACACACATACAAAATTCATTTAATTGAACAATGAATTATTATATTGACTTGAACAATAATTGAACGAATTAATAGCTAAAAAGCGAAGCAAACTGCCAAAGTAACTGAACTGGCCAAAAGAAGAAGAAGAAGAACACCCCCCCCCCCCCAACAAACAAAACAACCACAACAACAACAACAACACAAACAAAAAGAATCAAAACCAAAATGAAAACACACATGCATACACATTTTAAATGTTGACATAGACCATCCGAGGCAATGCTGTGTCTCTGTAAGGTAGATGTTTATCAGTGTCTAAGTTGCCTTGAGGTGCTAAGATGTAAAATATCAGCTCAAGATGCATAGTACGCAAACAAAGGGAACGATAGTGGCATTTCCCCATACTGCCAAATATAAGATTTAAAAAAAAAATGACATCAGTGCATGAAGGTTTTGTTGTTGTTGTTGTTGTTGTTTTTTTGTTGTTTTTTTTTTTTTTTTGGTAAACGAAATTTTGTGGTTTATTTTCCTCGATCTGCAAAGAGTGGATTGAATCGAGGGTGGAACAAAGAGGGTTGAAAATAGCTTTGTGGGATTTTCCCCATACTGCCAAATATAAGATTTTTTAAAAAGATATCAGTTCATGAAGGTTTTTTTTTTGTAAACGAAATCTTGTGGTTTATATGGATTGAATCGAGAGTGGAACAGAGAGAGTCGAAAATAGCTTACTGTTGGTGGGCGCTTCACATGTTACTCCTGCGTCTTCAATGTGTGAACAATCATGGTTTCCCACTCCAACGTGTACACAGTCGAGCAAGTTTGTCTCCAGCCCAGTACACTCTAGTTCATCCAGCAAGATTGGCACTGTGCCCTCACCAAACGAAGGGTATTTGTATGTAGGTTTCCTGTATCAAACAAAACTCAGTACAGAATCAACTAAATTCTGTTGTTTTTCAGTTTCTTCAAAAATATATTTCTTTCGAAAATAAAAAAGCAACAGCAAACAGAAACATAACAGAAACATAACAGAAACATAACAGAAACATAACAGAACAGAAGAAAACCAAACATAACACAATAACTAATTTTGGTTATTTTTTCAGCTTTGTCGGGAGTAGATTTTCTTCCCATTTTCTTCACATTTTCTTCAGCATCAAACAGACAAGAACAGAACAGAACAGGCCAGACCAGATCAGACCAGACTAGGACGGGACAAAGACAGTACAGGACACGACGCCACACCAGATCACACACCACGCCACACCACACCACACCACACCACACCACACCACACCACACCACACCACACCACACCACACCACACAATAGTACAGCAGCACCACACAATAGCACAGCAGCACCACAAGATCAACAGCAACAGCAGCACCAACAACTTCACCACCAACGCCGTTTATGCTTACGCATCATAACCCAACATTCTGCAGGCCACAGCCGCGTCTTCGGCACCAAAACTGTCATCGCACACAGTTCCCCACTGGCCATTGATGAAAACCTCCAGACGACCTTCCCAAGGCACGGAACCATCCACCAGACGCACTTTGGTCGACGCTGATAGAGTAATAGAGGAAGAAACGGGAAAACTAGTACTTCTAGGTAATTCTGTACCACATAGGGGTTTGACTAGTGTCTGCCCAGCACTCCCCCGCTACAGGATACAGAAGTGTCATTAACCATAACGAGCTATAGATTGTTACAACAACAACAACAACAGCAACAGCAACAACAGCAGCAGCAACAGCAACAACAACAACAACAACAACAACAACAACAACAACAACAACAACAACAACAGCAGCAGCAACAACAACAACAACAACAACAACAACAACAACAACAACAACAACAACAACAACAACAACAAAAACCCAGATGTACTGCATTACTTAGCACTCACAAGGACAGGCGTAGAACGTCTGCAGGTGGTACACATAAGGTGTAAGCATCATGTAGACAGTGAGATGCAAATCATCACAACGCCGTCCTTGAAAAGAAAATGCGGTGTTCACACACTCCGCTGCAGTGTCCAGGTTACTGGGAGAAAGTTTAAAAAAGAAAAGAAAAAAAAGACGAAGATGAAAAATAGAAGGTGAATAACAGAAACAATTGATTTTAATACACAATGATAAGAATAGATAAAATTGGTGCGGGCGTTGGTTCTTGGCTAGTATATCGCCCCGTTTCCAACACATATGGGTGATACGAAAGATGGGGCAACGAAAAAATAAGACCATCACAAATATCGAATTTTGGCCTCAGCCTGGATTCGAACTTAAGGCCCGAGCATTGAAAGTCCAACGCTCTGCCATTCGGCTATTCCGGCTCCCGAGGATTAAAAAAAAACACGATAAAAAGAACGAATGATGTAGTAATAAATGGATAAAATTAGCAAACCGAGAAATAAGTGCCAAAAATGCTCCTTTGGTGGAAAAAAATACAATTCCACGAAGTAGTTTGTATTTTATTTCAAACGTTTTCTCGCAGATATATTTCTTTATTTATTTGTTTGCATCAGTCAGACAAGTCATCGCTCTTATTTCTCAGAGTCGATCTTCATAACACTTTAAATATCCACGGAAGTGACGAAGCTGTTCTAGGTGAATATTTACTCGCAAAACGTATCCCTGGATGACTCAACAACTGCCTGCAGGGACGGAGCACAGGAATAGTCACCATACAGCCGAGCCATGTGAGGGTCCTCGCACAAGTCGTTCTCTAGCAGTTCGAGCTCAGACGACGGTGAAACTGAAACAGAAGAAATCCTTGACACCTCATCGGCTCATGTAATGAAACGCACGACCAGCTGGCGTATATGTATGTATGTATGTATGTATGTATGTATGTATGTATGTATGTATGTATGTATGTATGTATGTATGTATGTATTTACCTACGTATGTATGTATGTATGTATGTATGTATGTATGTATGTATGTATGTATGTATGTATGTATGTATGTATTTACCTACGTATGTATGTATGTATGTATGTATGTATGTATGTATTTACCTACGTATGTATGTATGTATGTATGTATGTATGTATGTATGTATGTATGTATTTACCTACGTATGTATGTATGTATGTATGTATGTATGTATGTATGTATGCCATAGATAGAGCTGTGTGCTTATAGGTGTGTAGTCGCAGTCATGTATGTGCGAGCATTAATTTTGTACATCAGTTTCATTTTTGTTTTTGTTTTCAGTTTTTCTGTTTTTGTTTCTCTATGCCCCCAGAGGGTGTGAAATACACTTGACTTGACTCGACTTGTCAGTGTCTTATGCTTCATACATAATAATTATGGACCATTTCCAGCGGCCTGCAGGCACACTAACAAGCGCAGCTGGATGTTCCCACGCAAAAAGGCACTAATTTTGTCTTCGGCGAAGGATAATAATCTTTGATCTGGCGCCATTAAAGGCCTTAACTCTACGCCTTTTAGGCTCTCAGATCGTTCTGAACTGTTTTGGGGGTGTCTAGAAGCACACCACTAAAACACATGCACAAATACATGGACAGGCAGGCTTGCGGTCAGCTGGCTGAAGCGAAAGCGCAGTAGCCGGCGACAGTGTGGTGATTATTAGCTAGCGAGCCTCGCCCTTGCAGCGCAGTAAGTTCGAGCAGCCGAGAAAGGGAAACATGGCGGACGCCGTTTATGAGCGGCTGTGTTTTCCTCGATCGCACGGCCATCAAACGTCAGTGTGTTGCATTCGGAGCTCTACTAATCTTTAAACTGGACTATTTCGAGCATAGGCGCAGTCACAAACACAACTATTCCAAAACAGAAGTCTCTCTTATAAAACCTAGTAATGGTAGAAATAGCGCCTTTAAGTGAACGCTGGTCTACTTTCAAAGAGGTTGTAACGGCACGTACTTGCACACGATGTGAGTTTGTCAGAGATGTTGTCCACAGGAAACTGGGGCATACTAAGGGTCAAGGTCGCGACGTCCTGCTCAGTGCATAGGTATCCTTCGTAGTTGGCCACGCTCGTCAGACACGTCAGCAGGTCCGTTAGAATACTGAGGTTCATGCAAAATGAGAGTATATTCATCGCTGCCAAAGCTGGCGTGATGATGATAATGATGATGCTGGTGGTGATGATGATGGTGATGATGATGATGATGACGATGATGATGATGATGATGACGACGACGACGATGATGATGATGACGACGATGAGGACGATGATATTGGTGTCTTTTAACGTGCTTTAAAAAAACAACAAAACTTTAACCTCTGTGCATAGCACGTCAGTTTGGGCGCGAAGGGAGAGTGAGACACAAGTCGAAACGTAGAGCCGGGGCGACTAACAGAGAACGATAGCATCAACAAAAGCGTCAACAAATCCCTGCGCCCGTCAGATTCAAAACAAGCGTAAACAAACAACAACAACAACAACACACACACAGACACAGACAGACACACACAGACACACACACACACACACACACACACACACACACACACACACACACACACACACACACACACACACACACACACACGGTTATAACAGCGGATTTGGACACACCTGCATCCGCTGCCCGAGTGCCAGGTGATGTTCAGCTTATTGATAATGACGTCACAATAACTCAAGGCCAGCTCGGACATAGCATTAGCCGCAGCCAGGCCACTGCATTGCATGCTGGGCGGGTCTCGGTCTGTGTCATCTGAATCGGACGTATGTACACACAGCAGAGTAAGCAACGTGGTGAATATCAGTAACTATAGTGTCCACAAGAAAAAGGATTACTATGATTGAACAGTTTCCACATGAATCGGGATAAGACTATGATTGAACAGTTTCCACATGAATCGGGATAAGACTATGATTGAACAGTTTCCACAAGAATCGGGATAAGACTATGATTGAACAGTTTCCACAAGAATCGGGATAAGACTATGATTAAACAGTTTCCACAAGAATCGGGATAAGACTATGATTAAACAGTTTCCACAAGAATCGGGATAAGACTATGATTGAACAGTTTCCACAAGAATCGGGATAAGACTATGATTGAACAGTTTCCACAAGAATCGGGATAAGACTATGATTGAACAGTTTCCACAAGAATCGGGATAAGACTATGATTAAACAGTTTCCACAAGAATCGGGATAAGACTATGATTAAACAGTTTCCACAAGAATCGGGATAAGAGTATGATTGAACAGTTTCCACAAGAATCGGGATAAGACTATGATTAAACAGTTTCCACAAGAATCGGGATAAGAGTATGATTAAACAGTTTCCACAAGAAAAAGGATTACTATGATTAAACAGTATCCACAAGAATCGGGATAAGACTATGATTAAACAGTTTCCACAAGAATCGGGATAAGACTATGATTAAACAGTTTCCACAAGAATCGGGATAAGAGTATGATTGAACAGTTTCCACAAGAATCGGGATACGAATATGATTAAACAGTTTCCACAAGAATCGGGATAAGAGTATGATTAAACAGTTTCCACAAGAAAAAGGATTACTATGATTAAACAGTATCCACAAGAATCGGGATAAGACTATGATTAAACAGTTTCCACAAGAAAAGATTTCTGGGATCGCCATCTCTCTATTTCAGTCATGACATCGTAAGTGCAAAACTAAATACAGCATTAGAAATTAGAAAAACGTGTTTCTTCTAGTCAAAGGGAAGTAACCATCTGTTAATATGCAACTGGCGAAAACTCTCAGCATAGAGAAAGTTAAAAGCAGGCATGGACGCACATAGACGCATTGCATTATCATTAACACTGCAATGTGGGTTTTTGAGAGTTGTCTGAATTTTTGTGGGAGGGATGCATATACATACCAGTGACGTTGCACGAGAGGGCTAAGCCAAGGTGTTCGACCACCAACTCATGGGGGCAATAGAGACCATATCTCCGTAACTCCTCTGTTACTTCCGTCACGTACTGCTCAAGCTCGCTGAAATTGTTTACAAAGCAAACACAAGTACGGCTGTGTAGCTGGCACGTTTCTCAATGGATCAGACTATTTTAGCCAATTTCGCGTTTTTTTAAAGCAGAGTACATCAAAACCTATGACCCTTCAGATGGCGATGACCTCTCGGTCGTAATAAAGATTTGCCTGTGTTTAAAAAAAAGTCAAACTGAAATACATTCTAAGTGTACTTTTTCTTCTTCTTCCTCTTTCTTTTTTCCTTCCTCTTCTCCTTTCTTGTTCACAGGAATTAAAGAGGGGGACGGGGGTGTGACGTAAGATACTCTGCCCCCTTCCGCGGTTCCGCCGTACATTTCATTAAAAGTGCGCTGAATCGTACCTTTCTAAAGAAAAGATTCATTTGTCTGAGGTGTTTGCATATAAACACAATCTAACCCAAAATCTAAACATCTTAAAACATCTTAAACATCTAAACATCTTAAAACATCTTAACCTACCTACCAAGTAATTTGGTTGCACCATTGTCCTAAAAAAATCATAATTAATTTAAATGCATGGATTTAAATTTGGCTTTGTGGGAGTGTTGCACTTTGATGATACTCGTGTTTGCTGCAGTCAAAGAACCGCACGTCTTCCCTGACTCTCGCATACAGGACCAAAACCGAAAAAGAGTCAAAAACGTGGGATACTCGAGCGCGGTACGAAACTAAACAATTGCTGTACCTGCAACGATCTGGGTCGCCCGAGAGACGATGCTGACATGAGGAATTGCACAGCGTGTCCAGCAGTGCAGGATTTTCGCACGCAGGCGGTTCCTCGCGCAGCTCCGGATAGGCAGCTGAATCATTAGTCAGTGAATATTGTCATATTGTCTACCTTAGGATGGGCAGCTTCCAAATAAGTAAAACATTCTTTCGAAACAAACGCTATGACTAATGCGTGCAAGGGCTCTTGCTAGTTTGAGCAGTCCACATAATTATACAGAATAATTAATAAAACACTGTTTCAAACAGATAATTATGGCTATGGTCGTTGTGCCCCTCTCCTGCAATCCAGGATCTGGGGTGCTGGCCACTACCGCGAGCGTCACTACCGCGTGTAACACTACCGCGTGTAACACTATCGCGAGTGTAATACAACCGCGAGTACCAGTACCGCGTGTAATACTTCCGCGTGTGTAGCACTGTTGCGTGTGTAATACTACCGCGGGTAGCACTACCGCGTGTCACACTTTCGCGTGTGTCTTGGATCACGAAAGAAATGTTCTCATTCTTACATATTTATGTGAGAAATATGTGAAAGTAAGCGAGAGGGCAAAAAAAGAAATTGAGTGTGTGAACACGCGCTCAAATGAGATGACAGCCCAGAATAGGCCTAGAAGCAGTGAGTTAGTGTTCAGGCATTTCAAAACTTTGAAGTGTGTCGATCACAGCAGCACGGTGTTAAAATTCAAATGGAAGGAGGTCACCCTGGCCCAGCGTCAAAGAAACGTTTCTTCGATCATCCAGTCGTACGAACGGGCTGAAGACAACGAGGACGATGATAACGATGAAAACGTCAAGGTTCGTTTCTTACGGTCAGTGGCCAGAAACATTGAATTCAATGTGTGTTGAAACAATCGTGACACTTGACACTGACACTTGAGAGAAAGAGAGAGAGCGAAAGACAGAGAAAGAAATTTTTATCTTTTTATTTTTTATTTTTATTTTTAATTCAGTATTGCTTTTAATACAAATATGTTTTGTAAATTAAAAATCCTCGAAATTCATATGCATTTTGTATGTGCATGCGTGCGTGCGCGCTTGCATGCGTGTGTGTCCATCTGTCTGTCTGTCTGTCTGTCTCTCGTTAGTGGGACACACGCGGAAGTGTTACACGCGGTATTGTTACACACGCGATAGTGTTACACGCGGTAGTGTCACACGCGGTTGTGACGCTCGCGGTAGTGACGCACAACCCAGGATCTGACTTCCCCGATCACTCACGGGTTAGCCATAACTAATATGGCTACTACAGTACGCGTGAGTTACTTGACTGGTCATCAAGACGTACTACAACACATGTTTTAAAAATCACCTTGCTCTTCCAGCTTCATATCGCCACGCCGCGCAGTCATACATCATTTATAACGTCCAACAAATTATCTCCAGTTACTGGGCCAGAATTACGTTCCCTTGATGTCAACGGGACACGTTTGCATGCCGCTGGCATAATTTTTCTACATTTTCTACTGGAATTGGCCGTCTACTGCCTCCTATCGTTTTCTGAACGTTTAGGTCCTTTTCTACTTGACAAATTATCTCCAGTTACTGGTTAAGCCAAAACTTTCCACCATCGGTTGTAGATCAGAAGTGAAAGCTCAAATGAGGTTGAAACTTAGCACATGACATAATCGCACCATGCTCGTTACGCTGTAAACAATTCTACATGAGTCGTGACTGAATAAAAAGGACTGGAAAGTGTATTGTTAAAGCTAAATGTAAGCTTGTAAACACACGTGACTTCTATAACCGCTGACCGCATTCTGAAACCGACAATACAAGAACAATAACACAAAAAAACAACCAAACAACAACAACAACAACAACAACAACAACAACAACAACAACAACAACAACAACTCCCTCATTATCACCACTAAGCAAAAGAGTTCGAGATGCTATAAATTATGTAAAGCACCTCGATACATGCCTACAAGATTACACCCACCGTCGCATAAGTTAAACATAGAAGAGTCCATTCCAAAGTAATCAGATACCGACAGCCGCAGTTTGTTCTCCTCGCAGGGTCGTCCAATCAGCTGCAGCTTGGACCTCAAACACCTGGCACTTTTGTAGAACGCCAGCCTTCCATGACAAAAACAGTACGCATTCTTGGGAAGCTGACACGCAACTGTTAACTCTTAACAGCCCATACAAAAATCGCAATCTTCAGATCACTGGAAGCAACTTCAAGCCACTATTATGCAATCCGAAGAGGTCTCGGGCCCAGCGGTGAAGACCCACGCTTTGCGTAACAGTGGCTTGAAGTGGCTCTTACTGGTTGAAGTGGCTTGCTCTTTTTAACATACAGCGGGCAGGGGGTGGTCGGGCTTAAGCTTTAAAGCATGCTTGATGTGACAAAAGACATTCGAATGGTGAGTTCAGTACTCTGTACAAATTGGAACTCTTGTCTGATGCGCACTGAGTATTTGTTTTGAGAGTTGCGCTGTATATGATTGATTTATTATTATTATTATTATTATTATTATTATTATTATTATTATTTCTATGCGTGATATACCTGCAGCCCTAAACAGTTAGTATGGTTGCGATTGTAATTCGATTGAGTGTGGAATATGTACATTATATATGCGAAAACAATAACCTGCACAGCGATTCTGACGATGCCTCCTCTAGGAAGTCCCTCATGAACTGCGTCGAGTATACATCCAGGCAGCCGTACGGTTGAAAGTCCGGGCAGTATTCTGATGAACGAAAACCAAATTGATACGGAAAACTCCGGCCAAGTATTGCAAAATAAGACAAGACAAAAGTGTATATATAGGTGGTCGGTGGTCTGTGGTTAAGACTTAGTCACCAACGCCAGAAGTCAGGTTCGAGTCTCACTCGGGGCGAAGACCTTTTCTTTCTCGTATGTGGCATTCGGGCCGACCGTCGGGGGGTACTCTCCGGGTACTCCGGTCCCCCCCCCCCCCATTTGCTTTGGAAATGTTCAGCCCACAAAATTAAAAAATAAACGCAATTCTAAAAATTCCGAAACTTAAATTGCTGAGCTGGCCCTTTGCACCACGTGACTGTAATGTGTCCATGTCCAGTGTGTGAGAGAATTCGTGTGATTCACGTGAACGTAAGTGTTGGGGTTAGCTCGCGGCGCTTTGAGCCAAATATTTATATGTGTTTCCTTTTTTTTCAAGGCCACACCCTGTTCTGCAAAACTAGTACTCTTCATCAATAACCTGATCTATCATTGCTCTGATTATGCTTGGGTGCATTCCATAGCTGATCTATTTGCCATTTCCTCTTTACGTATGCTAAAACTGAAATAGATATGTATCTTGATTATGACCTCACTGTTTTAGTCTACCGTTTTGAATATTGCAAAATCGCTAGCTTTAAATTTGATGAATGCTATTCATCTGATGAATACTATTCATGATAAAGCTGTCACTGATTGCATGTAACAGAATTTCTCTTTCCAAGGTTATCTCTCGTGAAATTTCCTCATCTTAACGAGTGTATAAAGTGACAACACTTTAAGTACAACATCCGAATATGCAAGGTGGTCCTTGACATTACTAGCGACCAACGTATCCAAACAGACACAAACATACCAGAACACAGCTGATCCCTCCGCTGTAGTACGTCGCTAGCAGCAGCTAACTGTGGTGCCACTTGTTCCACGCTGCAGTTGCCCAAGTACTTAACAATGACGTCAGTCACGCACTGCCCCACACTCGGAATCACACGCCTGAAACGGTATGCGTTGGTGAGACACGTGGCATATCGATGTAAGATCCTAGGTTCAGCAGTGGTACAATACAATACAATACAATACAATACAATACAATACAATACAATACAATACATCTTTATTTTTAAGTCGAATATGGACCAGATTATTGCATTTGGCACTTGCTCTACGAAATAATGACAGATTGAATGACAGATGAAACAGTGTGGGTGCGTGCGTGTGTAG
>JACVVK020000001.1:5325000-5392500 GCA_018292915.2 Batillaria attramentaria | reverse complement strand
GTGAGTCAAGGTCAAGGCCATTCAAGATGTTTTAACGTTAGCATTTACTTGGAAACAACAAACAGCAGAGGCACCAAACAAGGCACAATGATAGGCAGCAAAGAGACCTATGCAGACATACCTATTTGAGTGACCTTGACTCAAGGTTAAGGTCATTACAGCTCTTTTGAATGACCTTGACCCATCTCACAAGTGAGCCAAGGAGGCTTTGCTCCTCTAGTTTGTATAGCGCTGCTCTGACATAACAATAAAGGACTCGCTAGGCTTCACACACACACACACACGCACACGCACACGCACACACACACACACACACACGCACACACACACACGCACACGCACACACACACACACACACATACACACCGCGTGTCCCTTTATACCCTTACTTACGTCCACACAGTCCATCCTCAAAAACACCAGACATACTCCAACACTCAAACTTCTCACAACACAGCACACCATGCAGTCCTTTTTTAAAATATCAGAACCGAAACACCAGCAAACTGTCTGGTACAACGAGAACAAAATGTGCGTAATGCGATGTCTTCAACTCCGGCAACTTGCACAGTGCAGATCATCTCAGGAGCTGTAGACTGATTCTGTATCCAAACGGTGCGCCGGGGTGGTCGATTCAGTGGTAGAGCGTTGGACTTCTAATGCTCGGGTCGTGAGTTCGATCCCGGCTGGGGCCAAATATGTGTGCTGGCTGTTTCATCGTTGCCCCGTCTTTGATATCACCCTGTGTGGTGGAAAAGGACGTTAAACCCCGAAACACCCACTTACCCACCCTGTATCCAAACAGTTGTGACAGACGTAGGATGGACTGACTTTTCCCGACGTCTGCGCATTCCACGTGGCTCGGAGCCCAGTCTTTACATTCGATGCACTTCCCCTCTTTGACTCGCTGACCAGGTCGACAAGCAGACAATGCAGTAATCTTCCTCCTCTTCCGATGGTTCATATCTCAGAGATTTCTTTGCCTTGCTGTTCTGTGCGTGATTTTTGGCAGTTTTAGCTTTTCCAAGCTGACCTCCTGATGCAGGGGTTTTTTTCCTGTTCAGACGGCGTACTCGCTCTCCTTGCAGCGCATTTTTTTTTTTTTAACGGAAAACGGCCATTCAGCCATCTGGATCCCTTAAACGTAAGCGTTGGTCACTGCTCAGAATGTCTGACTGCGGTCCTTAGAAATAGTGGAAACTTGGTCGAAATAAAAATCTTGAAAGTTGCGTTTAGTAATTAGGTATTTAACTGGTTCTCAACTCACCTGTGTGATCCACGTGCAGGGCAGGTTCAGATGGGAGAAAGCGTGGTGATCAGGTCGACGGACACCCCCACCCCCCACCCCCACCCCGCCCTCAGCGACCCCTTATAAAAGCATAAAAACCGCTCAGGATTTGTGAATGTCTACCTCCGGGGCAAGTCCGTCCACCGCCGGGGCATGTCCGCCTACGGGGCGGACTTGCCCCTGCTGAGGGGGGCGCACTTGCCCCGACACAGGCATCCATCTTGTCCGAGATATCAGCTGTCACTGACACCAGCTACAACCGTAAGGATACTACCAAACGAAAGCTTGGATACTGATCTTTGTTCAGTGCTATGAGTGTCTGTCTACCTTCATTAGAAATAGCGGAAACCTGACCGAAACAAAAATTCTTAAAAGTTACTTTTAGTACTAAAAATCAGGTTTTTTGTTCTCAGTTGAGCAGCGTGCGCAATATAAAAGCCAAATTCACATGGGAGGAAGCCTGGCGATCGGATGAAGTAGTGATGTCACCAAAACAACGATTTATCTCATAGTTTTCAAACAAAAGCCAAAGGACGGACTTGCCCCGAGGGCGGACTAGCCCCGGTCTCCCTTAACAAAAAGTGACATACAGAATACAGACTGATACTCATTTCATGATTACGCAGTGTGTGTGGAGGGGGTTGAGAGAGAGAGAGAGAGAGAGAGAGAGAGAGAGAGAGAGCATACAATGGGACTGACATACATACACAGCTATTTCATGCATCCATCTCTAGAAACACATGTGGATTATGCTTACGTCGTAACACACATCAAACAAGACTTGAACATGACAGGAACAACAACAACAACGACAACAACAACAACAACAACAACAACAACAACAACAACAACAACAACAACAACAACAACAACAACAACAACAACAGCGACAGCGACAAAAACACGAAAAGGTAACTTGGGTCCTTATACATATGTATCCATATTTATATAAGTGTGTATGTACTTTCGAGTATTACGAGTAGGCTCTCTCTCTCTCTCTCTCTCTCTCTCTCTCTCTCAACCCCCTTCACACACACTGCGTAATCATGAAATGAGTATCAGTCTATCTAACTAATGGATTATGAACATATTAGTCATATTATACTATCCAGGTTGGTTTTCGGGGTTAGCACATTTCGTGCCACGTTTTTACGGGTCTATTCCCACCGTATCTTTCTTTTCATAATTTTTGCTTGGTTCGTGATGTGTGACGTCATTCAAACTCAGGGTTGCTTTCGTTTTTGTTGCTTAGTGCTCTCGCGAGAAAATGCTGAGCTTCCACGGTTCTTCGGAAGGGTAGTGGGTGCTTGTAAGTTATTCCGGAGTAAATTTATTGCAAAGAAAATTACTTCTTACTCCGGAGCTAAAAAATCTTCTACGACGGAAGTCCCACAATGTGCTTTACTCGGAGTAAATGCCTCGTGGGCGAGTCAGCTTGTTGTGCAACACCGGTCAGCCTTGTCTGTAGAATCGGCCAGCAGACAACTTTTGGCAAACAAACAAACACCAAACAGTTTTAGTTTCAATACGACTGGTGTTATAGTCGAGTTAGTTGATGTGTACTCACCCGTTGTGGTACCCCAACCAGCAGCTACGCACTGTTGCGGCACCTGTGTGTCAACTCTGGGCAGACAGACGGGGGCGACACGACTGTTAAACGTCAGCGGACTCGCCAGGCGAATGAGTGCGATGTCGTTGACTGTGGGGTGAAAATGTTAATATGGGTGAATGATGCTGACAATGAATAAAAACAAAATACAGAGGCGAGACCACCCCCCCAAAAACAAACAAACAAACAAACAACAGCAACAACAACAACAACAACAACAAACCAAACCAAACCAAGCCAACCCCCCCCCAAAAAAAAACAAAAAACAAAAAACAAAACAACAACAACCAAAAAACCAAACAAACAAACAAACAAACCACAAACCAACCAACCAAACAAACAAACCAATAAACAAACAAACAAACAAACAAACAAAAAACCCAAACCAAACCCACACCAAACAACAACAACAACAACAACACCAAAGCAAAGCAAAGCAAACCCAAACACCAAACAAACAACAACAACAACATTAACACAATCAAGAACAAAACAAACAAAACTCAACAACAACAACAAACAACAACAACAAAACCCCACAACCACCACCACCACGAACAACGCAACCAGTCACAACAACAACATGGTAAAGTGTTAAAGTAAACGGCCGGTTCTCGTCGTCATGATGTGGACTTACACGAGGTGTCGGAGACAGGATCATAGTCTTGGTGCATGTAGACCTTGGCGATGGTCGCCCGCTGTTCCTGATCCGTGGCTTTGTACGTCTCGTACTCGTGCTTCCCAGCTATAACAACCACACCCTCGGACTCCACTCGACCGTACTCGTTGTCTATGTAGCTGCAGGCGCAAGGACAGAAATTGACCGTGGGGTCATGTTTGGTGTTTATTTCGGGTACCCTGTTTGGCGAGTGTAGTAGTCTGTAGTGATTTTTGTTGACATGAAAAAGCGTGATTTTCGTGATTTTGTATCATATAGGTCATGGCGCATGCCAGGCGGTCACAAAAAGAGGCAAGCTGCCAGTGAAGCTGTGGCTTTTTGCACAGAGGTGGGACACAAGTGAGGCAAGCGGAGTTGTGCAAACTGCCTCTCTGGCCTAAAGAGAAAGTAGACCTGACGCCTGGGCGGAAAGGAGGCATTCAATGTTTTTAAACCCCTGTCAGGTGCGTGCCTTTGAATGGTCTGTGATGTAATTTTTGTAGATTAAAGCCTTTTTAAGGGTGACTTTGATACCTGAGGCTAATAGGGAATATATAGGCATTTTGAGGCCCTGTGTATTTGTATCCTTCTGCCCGCAGGACAGTATTATCATGTGGTTTTCCATGTGGGCATCTTTCATTTTTCCCTCCTCCCCGTTGATAAATATAGCGCATTTGGGTTTACAGTCGTCAACGACTCTCTGGAATATTCTTGTGAAATTTGAATCTTGGCTAGAATTTCGTTGAAAGAAATAAGCAAAATCTATTTACCTAACGTTTATTCAACTATTTCAGTTTAATTTGAGAGGTGTGACTAGCTCGGCATACGTGAAAATTTGAGTGAAAATACCAGCTGAAAAGATGTAAAGTATCGACAGAATCCCAGCTGGGGCCAGATATTTGAGATGGCCTTTTTCTCGTTGCCCAGCCCTATATGGTGGAAAAAGACATTAAACCCTCAAACACCCACTCACCCTCTTGCGTGCAGTGCGAACAACAAAATTTGTTTATTTTGGATGAGACCATAATTATAAACAAACAACTCACTCTTCAAAGCAGTGTGCAGCGGTTAGCACGTGAAGACTGTCTATGATACTGCCGCCACAGGCATTCATGTCAATATGTTTGTTCCACAGGCTAACAAGCCATGGATACTCTCCGTAGTCAGTCGGACGTCCGTTAACAATGCGAGATCCTCCAGGCAACGACCTCACCTCTCCGCATCTGAAGTCTGACAATAAATAATATCAGTTATCGTAGAGAGAGTTGACGGTAACCGTACCACAGTATCACTATAACGTATAATAATAATAATAATAATAATAATAATAATAATAATTGTATAGGCGCTTTACCCAATTTCATGAATCGGCTTAAAGCGCCGCGAACTGAACCCAACACGCAAGCGCACGTGAATCACACGCATTCTCTCACACACGGAAGCCGAAAAGCAACTGCTTGTGCGGCAAGGTTGGCTAGATCACCTTCTGGCCCTTGCACGCGTTAGGATACAAGCTGACCGTGGAGTCGTGTTTGGTGTTTATTTGGGAAACCCTGTTTGGCGAGTGTACGAGTTTCATGGAAAAGCGTTACTTTCGTGATTTTTGTATTTTGCAGGCCGAGGTGCATGCCGGGGGGGGGGGGGGGGGGGGGCAAGCTGGGTTTTGTTGCGCTGGAGAGCGGGAAAAGCGACCCGAGCGGATTTTGCAAAAAGCAGCTTTCTGGCCTAAACAGAAAGGAGACTGGGGTGGGGGTGGGGGGTGGGGGTTTAGGGGTTGGGGAGCGGGGCGCTTCTGTAAGCACAAAATAATTCTTCATCTTATCCATTTCAACGGTATGTAATGTGATGGCAGTGCAAAGGTAAACTCTAAAACATTAAAAAGTCAATTATTATTACTTTCAGAAGCAGTGGTGGTTGTTTTAGATGTCGTTGACTCCGTTGTTGTTTCTTTAGCAGTTGTCGTATCCGTTATCGTTCCTGCCCGCAAGGAATCCACGTTTATGTCCCCTGGTGGAAGGGAAACATCCTGTCGCAACGCCAGAATGGCCATCCCTTCCCTGAAACGTATGTGGAGCATGATCTCTCTCTCTCTCTCTCTCATGGTATTTCTGCCAAAACTTCTACCGTTGGAAAACAAAGATTATTGTCATTGTTATTCTCTCTCTCTCTCTCTCCCCTCCCACCTCCCCCCCTCTCTCTCTCTCTGGTTTGATATTTATTAGGGGAGCCGGGATAGCCGAACGGTAGAGCGTTGGACTTTCAATGCTCGGGTCGCAAGTTCGAATACCGAACTGGGTCAAATATTAGTGTTGGCTTTTTCTTGTTGCCCTGTCTTTGATAAGCAATACTTGGTGGAAAAGGACGTTAAACTCCCATACACTCACCCACCCACCCACCTTTGGTACAGATAAAACGCCACCAACATGTGTTGTGGAAGTATTCGTACCGAATCACAGTTCAGAAGAAACGAGACTAACCCTTGTGTAAAATACAAAAAGATCATCTATCTGCTTTAACTCATTCGATCCGAGCAACGACTATACTCGTCACAGCTTGCTTACAGTTTACCTCCCTTTCCAACATGTACTTGGCAATCCGCTGAAGGTGATGTCAAAGTAAAGTACAATATCTAAGCAACACCTCCCCCTAGACATGAAATCAATTGATCCACACAGTGCAATGTCACCACAGGATCCAGGCAGCTGGTGCCAGATGAAAGAATATAGCGTCCCTCTGGGCCCACATGTAAAAGTCGGGGTTAGGGAGTTTAGCCCCGGGTTAGAGTCTAACCTCGAACTAAACTAGCTCTAGGGTTAAAGTTTTTTTTTGTTTTTTTTTTTAAATCAGGAAGCGGGTCCATTCTTTTTTCGCTTCCTTTTTTGTTTAATTTCGTTTTGGGGTTTCTCTTGTCCAAGTCTGGGTTAGGCCCGTAGCCGTGGGTTAAATTAACCTTGAGTTTTACGTACGGGTCCTGGAAATTAACTCTTACGAGCCCGAGCCCGACCCCCCTGCCCACTGTGTGGTAAAACTTATTACAAAGAACAAGCCACTGCACACCAGTAGCAGCCACTATTACACAAGGCGTGGGACTTCCCTGCTAGGCCAGAGACCGCTGCAGACTGCATGATAAGTGGCTTCTCGTGATCTGAAGATTTCAAGTAAAAGTGCAACTTTTGCTTGGGCTTTTAAGAGTTAAGGGTTAAACCCTACCTGAAGGCCTGAAGCCAAGCTGCAGGGTTGCTGGTGATACGGTCATGCTTGAGTTTTAGGTCGTCTGTCGCTAGAGACTGGCGGACGAGCAGCTTGCTTTGGAACATCACCACCACGCTGCCTTGTCTACAGAGACAACCATACAAATTCATTCAATGATATATGACTGTATACGGCGATCTCTGCGAGGGCAAACGCACACTGTTGGGGGACAGAAGAAACGCTTCAAGGACTCTCGGAAGGTGTCCCTGAAAAACCTCAACACTGACGTCACCTTTTGGGAGACCCTTGCGCAAGATCGCCCCAGCTGGCGCAGCACAATCACACGTGGCGCCCACACAGCAGAGGAGCAGAGAATCCAGAACGCACAATAAAGCAAACGTGCTGCCGGAAAGGCTGGAGCCGCCAGCAACTCCACAGCCGGACCCACACATGTATGTCCTACTTTAGTTCATGAGCTCGTGTAACATAGACAAATAGCACTAATATACATTACCGTGTATCATGTATCAGGATTCGATTCTATGGACACCAAAGTCCGCGTTGAACTAAAAGTAATATATCGTTAGTTTTACTGAATTTTGTGTAAAATACCTGAATTCTCTGACGACGCTGTAGTTGTAAACATCACTGATGTTACTGGTCAGGAAAATGTCATCGATCTGTCACAAAAAGTATAACATGGATAGAGACAAGCTGACTCGAGCATTGAACGTGCAACGCTCTGGTTCCTAGGTGTAAAATGCCAGACTCCCACCAGCACGGATGACAAGGGCGCTTCCAGATGAATGAAGCTGCATTGACCCAAGGCACTATACGCGTACGAGTAAAGTGTTCTGGGTCAATGAAGCGTAAGGCTGTAAGTGCCACGGTGTCACTCGCGCCGGAGTTTAACAGGGTAAGTGAGTGGGTGTTTGAGGGTTTAACGTCCTTTTCCACCACCTATTATGGATTATGTCAAAGACGGGGCAACGACAGAAAGGCCAGCACAAATATCTGGCCCCAGCCGGGAATCGAACCCACCACATGGGCGTTAAGATAAAACCATCCTTCAAGCAAAATCTGAAAACCCACCTCTTCACTGCCCTCAACCAGTAGCTGTTGCCACACCATCTTGCTGGTCGTGTGTGTGTGTGTGTGTGTGTGTGTGTGTGTGTGTGTGTGTGTGTGTGTGTGTGTGTGTGTGTGTGTGTCGGGGCAGCGGAGGCCACATATGATGCTGCACATTATGCGTTTGTAGTTAAATGTACGTGTGGAGGAATGTCGCGTATGTTTCTGTGTGAGTGAGGGCGTTCGATTGTAAGGCGCCCTGAGCTCCTGCGGGAGGGAGGCATCCCTTAAAAAACCCATTATTATTATTATTATTATTAGATTCAACGTTCTTCCGCTCTACCATCCTGTTGGCTTGGAACAGTGGGACGAGGTGGGGCGTGGGACTTTAAACACCTATGGCCTGCCAAAGGTCGAAAGATGATATCACTTTTACTTTCAGCAAAATGTTCAAATGTTCTATTCGACACGAGACAACGACTTACGAACAGTTCCTTTTCACTGGCCATGCGTCGGAAGGTAGGTGATCCTCTGTCGGTCAGGCCAGGGTCCCATGAGGTCCTCATCAACTTGACGGAACCCTCAAAGTCAGTGTCTGCAACGCGTCAAATCATAAATATATCCGTTCAGACCATCTTCGCAGTCCCCATGTATCTGTCTTGTTTTTTTTTTTTTAAACTTCAGTTATAGACCCTCTACAAGCCACAAAAAAAACTGAAATGTTTGTTATTTTTATTTTTATTCATTTTTATTTTCTGAACGTGGCTGGACGTACCTTCTTCATTGGTTCATTCTGAATACAACAATACAATTTGTCTATTGTTTTTCTGGTGATAGACATTTGGCAAAAAGACACCCCCCCAAAAAAAACAAAACAAAACAAAACAAAACAACAACAAACAAACAAACAAAAAACCAACAAACAAACAAACAAACAAAAAAAACAAAAATACACACAAGAAAAGCAAAGAAAAAAATCTACTTAGGACTGTGCCCTCCCTGTCCTGTTTTACCACTTTAGCGCTTTGCTATGTTAGTGCACATATGTAAATGTAGATTACATACGTTACAAGCATAATCTCCTTGTCAAAAAAACAAAAACAAAATAAAAACAAAACCAACACAAAACAAACCAAACACGGACAAGTGCGGCACGTACTGCACAAACCACAACCTTCTGACTTTGTATATATTGCATCATTATTTTGTACGTCATGTATGATATTTCATTTGTTATATTTGCTATATATGTATGGGTTTGTTTTTTTTTTTGCGCATAAAACTGCGTTATGATGATAGATTACAACACTGTAGAAATGCTTTGACGATGATGATGATGAGTTACATTCATGATACAAAAGTCAAAGTATTCAATAGTCACCTCTTAACAAGTTTGAGAAGTAGACGCGAGGTGACGGCACTGGGCTTTCACTTTCCCTCTTTTTGCTGTCAGCGTTCAAACGTACTGAAACCAACAATTGCATCCCTTCTGTTTAATCGGTTGCATGATAAAAGTGTATCGCAATGCATATAATCATGAATGAACTGGGTAATTCATTAATTAGATAAACGCCCTTTCCTCTACGAACTGCCGGATATTAATCAAACACAGGATTTGTGCTTATGCAGTTTGTGAGTTTCTTTTGCTTAACCGATGTTGATATGAATGATAGATATGCCCCTTGTGTAAAAAAGTAACCTTAACGGACGAACGTTAGGCATGCAACTGAGTCACGTGTATTTTCTATTCAGGTAATGTCATCTGATCTCATCTTGCCTAATCATAGGCCAACTGGTGTGTTGTTGTTGTTGTTGTTGTTGTTTTGTTGTTGGTGTTGTTGTTGTTGTAGAGTACGGTACCATCGAACGTGTATATATGGAGCAGGGATAGCCGAATGCTAGAGCGTTGGACTCTCCATGCTTCGGGTCGTGAGTTCGAATCCCGGCTGGGGCCAAATATTTGTGATGGCCTTTTTGTCGTTGCCCCGTCTTTGATATCACCCTTGCTGGTGGAAAAGGGCGTTAAACTCCCAAACACCCACCCACCCCACCCTCGAACGTGTATGTTGAAAACTTTAGTGCCAGTAGCTAAAACTGTGAACGTAGCAGAAGCAATAACGCCTACCTGCAAGGAAAATAGCGATGCCCACGGCTACACAAAGCAACGCGACTAGCACCAGAGCAAACCATAGTCTATGAGGCCTTGGGGCTGGCTTGGACGCCTCACTGTTTTTCTCTGAAAATCAAGACAACAAACACTGAAACTTATTGTACATTGGTATGGTATGGTATGGTATGGTAGACTTCTCCTCGGCGCACGTATCCATCTCTAATGAGATGCTCTAGGCGCCGCAAGGCTGGAGGACGAAGCAGGGAAAGCCTGCTGCCGCAAGGCGCTACTTTGTGTGCAAACCTCCACCCTGCTATTCACTCTGGTGCGTGCGACAGTATTTCTGTTTTACCACGCCACCGGCCACAGCCTACTCTTCTTCGAAAGATGAACGTGGGATTTTTAGCGTGCACACTTGATATTTGTGCGTGCGTGTGTACACGAAGGCGAGACAGGCACCGCAAACGAGTCTGTACATGGATTTGACTCGATATGGTATGAAAAAATCCAACCATATTCCTGCCCACCGGGGACTCGAACCAGGCATCTCAGGATCCGAAGTCGGATGCCTTAACCACTAGACCAAATCCCCTGTACATAAATAATTTTGTGTAAGGGCTCTCATTTCCTCACCTTATATGGTGGAACATGACGTTAAACTCCCAGACACCCACCCACCCTCTTATTTCCTCACACACCACACTGGCAATCGTGTTTACCAGACGATCTATTTAAACGGTTAGCGGCAGTTGTCTCCCCTGCCATAGGGGACGCGAACCGAAACACAATGGCCGGCATGCGTCAGTCTTCTATCGCTGCAGTATTTTGCATACACATTTTGCCTGTAACACAGGTAAAGCTTTTTATTTTCGGGAGGGGGGGGGGGCAACCTTTGTTCACAAGCTAGATCGCTTTGCAAGCTAGACCTCACCCAAAACCTGCAACTGTCAAACCTTCCGTTGCGGTCACCTAGCGCTGAAAGGCAGTCACTTTTCTCATCCCATAGGATGACGATTTCGTGGTAACACCTATTACCTGTCTAAAGCGTTTGTTCGTGTCACATATACTGGCAGTCCATACAGCCGGTCAGTCTGTGAAGCGGTGATGTAGTTGTGTGACAGCCACCTTGTATCAGGTATTATCATGTATGGAAATGAGAGTTTGCAACATACGGCTAACTCCAGGAGTTCAAAATACACCCAGAGGACGGTGGACAAGACAGATTTATTTCCACAAGTTTTGGCTAATGAGAAATTTCTGAGCTGCGCTACTACTACTACTACTACTACTACTACTACACACACACACACACACACACACACACACACACACACACACACACACACACACACACACACACACACACACACACACACCAGATTTGGCACGTAGGTTAATACAACAACAGTAACAACATCAACAACAAAGACCATAGTGTCTCTCCTATCTTTTGCTGTTCAGGTTAGTGTTTTGTGTACAACTGCTAATCGAAACTTATTGATGTTAACAGTGGACTCAGAACCAGAGATTAAAAAAAATCTAACACACCTGAGTCTTTTTTGCTACTGGCGGTGTCAATGGCAGTTGGATTGTCGTGCGGTATCAGGACAACATCACCTGGACTGGCAGACATGGTCTTAGGGATACAGCGCCCTCAGCGTCTTCGCCCTGAGTCTCACCTGTCCTCAATCGTGTTTCACTGTAAGGACTTGGGTTTTGGCAGGTTCCAAACCCAACACGCCCACACCCACCCACCAGCCCCCCCCCCCCCCCCGCCCCCCCCCCTCACACACACACGGTTTGATAAATACATTCAGGGCCTATGATCGGGGGGCCTGAGAATGGATCCTGAACGGCTTTTATTTGCACTGTCGAGCAATAGAAAAGACTTCACTGCTGTAGGTTACATGTCAGCGTTCTGACAAGAATACCATCAAGCCGACCTCAGCCCGGCACTGAAAAAAAGACTAGGCCCGCGTTATGCGACACATGTTGCCTCAGTCAATGTTTTGAACAGAAACGTCCCGACGCGGACACAGTAAGCCCACATAGGCTACATGTATTTCAAAGAGTTTGGCTGCCCTAATACATTCCTGTGAACGAATTCAGCTCAGCCCTTAGCATGCACCGCGGGTAAGGCGGACACAGCAGGGTGTATGTATATGTATTTATATTCTTAACTGAATAGACATGTATATCAAATAACACGTAACAAAACGCTGCACAGTCTACTGGTTTCAAACCTCAGCCAGCACCCGGTGCAGATGCACCCACGTTGTTTTATCAGCGCTGTCTGAAACTGGAGTTAGACCCACACCCACTTCACATCTGCGTGTAGTCATCAACGGACATGGCAGCCAGTGTTCATAGGACAAAACTTACTCTCTAAGGGACTTACTCCGGTGTAAAAATATCGTTAAAAATCAGCTCAGTCTTACTCCGCAGTAAAAACCTTCTACCTTGGGGCGGTCGGTGGTCTAGTGGTTAAGACTTGGTCACCAGTGCGAGAGGTCGGGTTCGAGTCCCTCTCGGGGCGAAGAATTTTTCTTTCTCGTATGTGGCGCCGTTCATTCGGGCCGACCGTCGGGGGTTCTCTCCGGGTACTCCGGCTTCCTCCCCCTCTGGTTTGGAAATGTTCAGCCCATAAAAATAAAAAAATAAATGCAATTCTAAAAATTCCGAAACTTAAATTGCTGAGCTGGCCCTTCGAGTCACGCGATTTTAGTGTGTTAATGTCCAGTGTGTGAGAGAATGCGTGTGATTCACGTGAGCGTGCGTTTTAGTTTTAGCCCGCGGCGCTGTGAGCCAAATCTTTAACCACTAGACCACCGACCGCCCCACCCGATATTACCATCAGTGAAGTCTAGTGGTCTTGGAACTTGGAGGGCGTTTTTAAAAGCCTTTATGTTGGAAACGCTGCTGAGGTGGAAAACTGCCGTTTCCGAAGCTCCAAGGGTGTTTACAGATAGAGGGGTGTTTCATTTGGCCATCGCTACAGTTTTCCTGACTTTGTGGGTTCCGATATTTGAGAAATACGATTTTCTTTGAGCGGACGGCCAACTGAAGAGGGCTTGTCGAGTCAGCCAAACCGTAAGTTAATAAGAAAGCATCGCATTCAATAGTTGTTTCATGAAGGTGTCGTAACGTTTCTGAATAATATTTTGAAAATAGGATACAAACACAAACGCTGACTTGTCGCCTGTAACAGCCTGGGACTCGACAAAGCTTTTTAAAAATCGCCACCAAATCAGCGCCGTCTGATTGGTCTTCAGTCTGCAACCAGTTAAGGGAGCCGGGGTGGTCGAATGGTAGAGCGTTGGACTTCTAATGCTCGGGTGGTGAGTTCGATCCCGGCTGGGGCCAAATATTTGTGCTGGCTTTTTCATCGGTGCCCCGTCTTTGATACACTGTATCACCCTATGTGGTGGAAAAGGACGTTAAACCCCCAAACACCCACCCACCCCCTGCAACCAGTTAAGTCGTCCGCGCAGCGCCTGGTAGCCGGTACACTTCTAGAACAACTCAAACCCCGGCCAGAGTCACCACGATGGTCACAGCTGCTAAACTGTGACCCAGGTGACTTGATTCTGATGCATAGACTTAGCGCATTCGATGACTAGTTTTCTTCACGCTGCCGCATGCGTGTCATACGTATTGAGACTTCAACACAATACACAAAATGATTCCTTAGTTTAAGACTTACTCAGTCAGATGAAGACAGTCCGTGCACAGGACTGTACCAACACTGTACCCACACGAGGACTGTACCAAACGTTTTGGCAGCAAACGGCAACTAGGTGTGGGACAAAGTGT
Organism: Batillaria attramentaria; assembly: GCA_018292915.2. Taxonomy (NCBI): domain Eukaryota; kingdom Metazoa; phylum Mollusca; class Gastropoda; family Batillariidae; genus Batillaria; species Batillaria attramentaria. Next base: position 5,378,762 of record JACVVK020000001.1, on the reverse strand, counting down.
GACCGATGTATGTCTGCAACCTCAGGGGCGCCGGAACCGGGGGGGGGGGGGGGGGGCAGGGGGGGCAGCTGCCCCCCCCCCCTGTACCCAAGCAGGGGGGGCAAGAGTGTCTTTTTGCCCCCCCCCCCCCCCCCTGGAAAATCAGGTGACTATGGCAAGAGATGGGGGCAAAGCCATGGTCTTGCCCCCCCCCCCCTTCCCCTACCCCTCTTAGTGCTCTCTCCCTCATCCCACCCAACAGAGAACTTCTGTTTTTGCGGACCGAAGGCTGTCCGCTCCTCCGATCCCCCCCCCCCCCCCCCCCCCGCTTTTCACTTTTTTCGGGCAACGTCCTGGTTCGTAAAGGTTTTTTGTCTACGCAGCATTTGATCGCCCCCCCCCCCCCCGCTTTTCACTTTCTTCGGGCAACGTTCCCCCCTCCGAGATTCTGCCCCCCCTCCCCCCCCAACATCTTCCGGCGCCCCTGAACCTAGATGTTTGTCGGGTGCGGATTTCGAAAGATCCGCTACGCTTCGAAGCACACGAATGCTGACTTGGTGAATATAACCGAGAAGGGGCAACTTCACCGACCTAGGTCACATAAAAGACACGGTGTACGAAACGGCCGGGTTTAGCTGTGTCACGACCGTGTGTGCTGTAATGTATGGGTGTAAGAGGTGCGTGCTCTTTCTTTACTCTCACTCACACGCAGTCGCACAACAGAAACTGATACTGAGACGTGCGGGGATTCACACCACCACAATGTTATTGACAAGACGAACAGTCATTGCATAACACGTCACAGTACAGCTACAATACCAATCAAGAACAGGCAAGGTAATCAATCAAGGCAATAAATACTATGCCTAAATACAAATGATATAAATAATTGTATCTAAGAGCGCTCAGAGCATTTTAACGTGCACGGGATGGTACCTCCAACGATGGTCAAGCGCGCAGACGTGCAGATGTGCAGATGTGCAGTTCACAAGCCGCAGACAACACCACAGGCGGCGGAAAATAGAGCTGGCTCGGCAGCTCTACAAAAGCATCACGGCAACCGCTGATGCTCTAGTGGACCAGCACCCACGCTGAATCCCAGATACGGGCAGTCAGGCTCCCTCCCCTTCAGTCGTCGCAGGGCCAAGAAATCCTCCACGGGACAAGGGACTACAGGGCAGCTTCTGGCTCCCGAAAACAGCCACTCGGGCTAGAACCCCTGTGCAACAATACACTATTGTAAGTCCTTGGGCTCAACTAGCACATACTGCCTATCTATGGGATAATATTAACCCATGGCACAAACCAGCGAACGCTCCTATGTTACGAACGCTAAAGGAAACTGCACATACTAAACGCTAAAGGTAGAAGCCTACAGCTGTCACATCGGACAAGTCAGCAGAATATACAGACAGGTCAGTGTTAAACTCACCGGTAAAACGGCTAATAATCAAACATACTTAGCCCACATAACACTTCGGCCACAATAGTCAAGTTTCATACTAACTTCCTGACCGTTGGTAATATCTACACAAGAGAAAATAGCTGACCTGAAACACAATACGGGAAATAACAGATAGGAACTATTTACCTCCATATGCAAGATGCGAGGGGTTATGACGGTAGACCGTAAAGACAGCGGACGAGAAGAAGTGCCAGACTCTTGAACGGACGTGTCGGTACTACCGGGCCAAATGCGAATAGCAAGTGAATAGCAATGGTTTTTATACTGTTAGGGCGAATAGGGTGAGTATCGCACAGGATACACCCGCATCACGTGTAAAACGGGTTACCTGTATCGACTTTAACAAGGGAAACGGACAGGTCAGCATATTATCCACAAATGTCCCGTGTAAAACCTTCACTAAGGGATACATGCGTGGCCCGTGCAGAAAACAAGGCACGTGTGCCACACAGAACATAATAATTTTTACGATGCATACAGAAATCATACCAACCCGTCATACGGAAATCATAACAGCACATGATTTACCCTAAGTCACGCATCCGTGACAAGCTGTGTGTGTGTGTGTGTGTGTGTGTGTGTGTGTGTGAGAGAGAGAGAGAGAGAGAGAGAGTTGGGGGGGGGGGTAACGTCCTTTTCCACCAAGTATAGGTGATTATACAGACTAACTTCTTTATCATCACTGCTATCATCATTGTCATTTTAGGTTGTCGTCAGTGTCAGGATGTATCATAGCTGTGTGTATGTAACGTGTATGTGACGTGTATATCATGTGTAACTGTATGTAATGTGACATATTTCATATATATGTATGTACTGTATCTCCACCCTACTATTGTGAGGCGCCCAGAGCTCCAGCAAATCCTCATTATTATTATTATTATTATTCAAAGACGGGGCGCTGCAAGAAAAAGGCCAGCACAAATATCTGACAGCAGTCTGGGAGAAGGGGGTGGGGTGGAAGAGAGAGAGAGAGAGAGAGAGAGAGAGAGAGATTTTTTTCTTTTTTTGAAACAAAGATATGAAAAGTATGTTGGTTCGAAGACGTCTGTTCAGAGAGAGGCTCAGTTTTGCAACAGCACTATGCATACCTGTCGTTATCAAGGCCGTCACGTTGCGACATATAACTGGGTGGGCTAAAAGGCAGAAAGTCTGCTCTTCACTGACAGCCGATGCTGAACTTTGACATCAGTCTTGACCCACATTGCGCTGATACATGAGACTGCATAACTAGAAACGCCGTGGCGGAGAAATTGCATAATCCTTGACATTGTCGTCCTGCATTAAGCTACCATCAGTACCGACTGCAGTTTTCCTGCGCGCTTCTGCATTTGAGCAGCTAATACCCCAACTGAAGAGGACTTGTGAAGTCAGCCAAATCGTAAGTTAATTAGCAAGCATCACATTTAATAGTTATCCATGAAGGGGTCGTAATGTTGAATAATATTTTGAAAATAGTATACAGACACAAACGCTGACTTGACGCCTCTAACAGGAACTGAATTCATGTTTGCTAGAGGCTGAGGTTTCACGCAAACCGCATACATGCGCGTACATGCATGCATACATACATACATACATACATACATACATACATACATACATACATACATACAGACAGACAGACAGACAGACAACAGACAGACACACTTACACACTGGAAGACACACAGGCAGACACACAGACAGACAGACAGACATAGAGGTGTAAAATAAATAGAAAATTCGTGAGTCAGTTTGATGAGTTTATAGTTAAAGCTGTATTTTGATGTGAACCAAGACAAAGGCTATTTACAGTGCTCTCTCTCTCTCTCTCTCTCCCCGACTCAACACCCAATAAAATTATTCATCCTGCTCGCATCGCCCCCCCCCCACCCCCCTCAGTTTAACCTTGTAAAAACCAGAAAAGGGAGAAGGAAAGTGAAAACAGAAGTGTACCATCGAGAGTCAGATTGCAGATTTATCTGTTGGCAATATTGTATCCCGGACGCATACCCGTTGAAATCGGGACGGTGTGTGTGTGTGTGTGTGTGTGTGTGTGTGTGTGTGTGTGTGTGTGTGTGTGTGTGTGTCAGTGTGTCGGTCTGCCGGGACTGAGGGGGGTAGTTTATTTTTGCGTATATACATGTTCTGTTTACTAAGTAGATAGCCGTGTATGCATTACCTCGGTGTGGGTGTAACAGTTTACTAGTGACTGTGTATGTCAGTGTGGCAAGGGCAGCCACGGGTTTGCGTCCACAATTCAAGTGTGGCTACTAGTATGGCCTGAGTCCTGAGTCTCGAGTCAACCGGTTTCACTGAGTTCGGCTTTAAATGAAAAGTCTCCCCCTCCCCCACTCCACCCCCATCCTCTCTCTCTCTCTCTCTCTCAAAATATGCTCAGTCATAAACTGCACTCACTGATTTCTGAGGGGAGCCGGGGTGGCCGAATGGTAGAGCGTCAGTTTGACTTCTAGTGCCGGCTCGGGTCGTGAGTTCGTATCCCGGCTGGAACCAAATATTTGTGCTGGCTTTTTCATCGTTGCCCCGTCTTTGATATCACCCGTATGTGGTGGAAAAGGACGTTAAACCCCCAAACACCCACCCACTCCCTGATTTCTGACACTGATTGTGCCACAGATAACGACTGCATAACAACTGCAAGGGAAGTAACTCAACATCTCTACCAGAAACAAAGATGGCGGGCAAAGCAGAAGGATTGTCGTCTGCTGCTTCTGGAGATGCATCGCTGATCGTCATACCGAGAGAGGAGCTACACGCATTTGTTGTTCGGTCGCTGGAGAAGGTGGGCGCTAAGACAAGTCATGCTCGTGACCTTGCTGACCTGCTCGTAGCGGCCGACTATCGTGGTCACTTCAGTCATGGCCTGAACAGGCTGGGTAAGTCAGTACGGTCCATATGGAAGTGCAGGTGTACTGAGCTGAACACTCGTCTACGTTTCTCATCCACATACCAGCGGCAGCTAGTCCAGGCTAGCGAAAGCGTTGTGTTCTCAGTGTGTACGTCAGTTCGGCTGCCGAGTTATCCTTGTTTATAGTATCGACATAAATGATACAGTTTTACCATGTTCATCACAAGTATAGAACAGCACACTCAGTCATGGTGGCCGGTTGCCGGATATTTTCGGGGCATACATGTAGCCCTCGTAAGCTTGTGCTTATCTCGCGGCGTGCTAAAGCTGGGCTGCTGACGGAAATAGACCAAACTGACATTGAGACCCCTCCCCCCCCCTCTCTCTCCGAGGCTCTCTCTCACACACACACACACACACACACACACACACACACACACACACACACTGTGACACACACTGACACACACACACACACACACACACACACACACACACACACACACTCTCTCTCTCTCTCCCCTCCCCCCCCCCCTCTCTCTCTCTCACACACACACACACACACACACACACACACACACACACACACACACACACACACACACACACTCTCTCTCTCTCGCCATTCTCTCTCTCTCTCTCTCTCTCTCTCTCTCACACACACACACACACACACACACACACACACACACACACACACACACACACACACTCTCTCTCTCTCTCTCTCACACACACACACACACACACACACACACACACGCTCTCTCTCTCTCTCTCTCTCACACACACACACACACACACACACACACACACACACACACACACACACACACACACACTCTCTCTCTCTCTCTCTCTCTCTCTCTCTCTCTCTCTTACACACACACACACACACACACACACACACACACACACACACACACACACACACACACTCTCTCTCTCTCTCTCTCTCTCTCTCTCTCACACACACACACACATACACACACACACACACACACACACACACACACACACACACACACACACACACACACACACACACACACACACACACAGAGTAGCTAATATTCGGCCTTCACCTGACCACAGCGACGAGTAGTGTTTGCATTATTCCATGTTTCCAAAACTTACAACTGTGACAAAATGACGTCGATCAGTATGTCTAGAGAGCAGTTCACACTGACACAATTAATCGATAAGGTCACCCTTGGCGAGGGTTACAAACTGACGATTCCGGTTTGTTTTATACAGTCTATAGATATACCCACAGAGACGGGTCACGTTGTGGGGTTGTCGCGTGCGGGTCGAGGGAGTAGGATACGACCGTCGGGGCCGGCGTTGTACCGTGACGACCACAATATATATCAGTGTTGAAATGTTCAGTTTTGCCTGCTGGAACTAGGGTGTGGGTGGGGGGTGTTGACTGGGAGTTTAACGTCCTTTTCCATCACGTGTGGGTGATATCAAAGACGGGGCAACGAGAACAAAGGCCGGCACTAACATTTTGGCCCCAACCGGGATTCGAACTCACGACCCGAGCATTGAAGTCCAACGCTCTACCATTCGGCTATCCCGGCTCCCTGCTAAAACTAGGTATGATATTCAAGCTATTAACAGCACAGGGTGTTTTTTTTTTCATTCAAGTGCGTCTTCGTAGAACCATTTATACTCGTATGTGTACCCATAGAGATAACTTGATCAAACAGTACGTGGACTTGTCCGTTTCAGAGTTCTACATGATGGACTTAGTAACCAAGTTTGTGGCGGTGGACGCGGAGCCAGAGATCGTGAAACAGACTGTAGCTACGGCTCTCGTGAACGGAAATAACCTCTATGGTGAGTCAGAGTAGCATTTAAGGAAATACATGAACTGCAGCATCAATCTTTCTCTTTCGCACGCACGCACGAACGCACGCAGGCATGCGCGCACGCACGCGCATACACGCAGGCAGGCAAGCAGATGAAACATTGATTCGCCATCGTGTTATGATTGTGACAATGACTATGATAATTATGGTAATTATGATATTGATATGGAGGAGCACGACGCGACGATGCTGTGCAAAGGACACAAATACACAGGGCCTCAAAATGCCTATATATATTCCCAATTAGCCTCAGGCATCATAGTCACCCCTAAAAGTGCTTCTATCTAGAAACAGTTACTACCATGAACAGACCATTCAAAGACACGCACCTGACAGGAGTTAAAAAAATTGAATGTCTCCTTTCCGCTCAGGCCTCACTGGAGTAATGCACGTCTACTTTCTCTTTAGGCCAGAAAGGCATTTCACACAAATACGTTTGCCTCATTTGTGTCCCACCTCTGAACAAAACGTCCCAGCTTCACTGGCATGGCCTCTTTTTGGGACCGCCTGCCATGCACTTCGACCTAAATAACACAATAATCACGAAAATCACACTTTTTCATGACAACAAAAATCACTTCAGACTAGCACACATGCCAAACAGGGTACCTAAAAAATAAAAATTAAAAACCCCTAACATGACCCCACGGTCATTTTGTGTCCTTACGCCTGCTGAGTGGGTTTTTTTTTGTCTTCCCCACCCCCCCTCCCAGGTCCAGTGGTCGGGAAGTTCTCCATGGATTTAGCCATCAAGAAAGCCAGAGAGGCCGGAATTGGATGGGTCACTTGCAAAGGTGTGTTGTATAGTCTTCTGAAAGGGCCTAACTAACATTTTTAGGCTCACAGATCGTTCTGAACTGCTTTGGCGATGTCCATCACCGCACCACTTAGACAATGGCCCAGTGACAGGCCATCAAATGCTGGCACTGAGCCAACAGGCGCGTCCTCGCTGACGCGGATAATTGATACCCAGAGAGTGTCGAACACAGTAGTCGTCGAATGTGAATGACGCACGGTGTAGGCAACATTAAGAGCTGTATTAATCACTGATCAAGATAGAGTATTTATATAGAACATACAGGCACGCTGTCAAACAGAACTGTTTCAGAACATAACTTGCCTTAGTAAACGTGAAAATTGCCCGTTTAAAAACAATTATTTATGAATCTGTTTCGGTGTCTTTGAGGTCCGGGATGAATTTGTGATGTGTCGTCTACTTCCTTCCTTTATCAATTAAAAACAATGTCAGAGCGGCGTAATTGTGTGCATGTAAGCGACCGCAAGGAAAACGTACTGTACAGTACGAGCGGTAATGTTGCGGGTATTTTTAGTAGATAACAGTATTATTTTTAAAATTCGGCCAATTGTTGATGTTTGGCGTTAAAACTGTACTAAGTTCTTCAAGGAGTTTTGTATTTAGCCAGTGTCATTTGTATTGCAAAGGTTCGAATCATTTTGGGATCGCTGGCTATTACAGCATACGCGCCATGGAACAAGGACTCTTGGTGAGTGTGCATTTAAACTCGGAACCATTTGCTATGCGGGTATATGTTTTAACTTTCTCATAACGGTGTCATTCATGATGCATATAAATAACCTGGCGATATCTGCCTGTGAACTGTATTCTTGACACTTTGAGATCAGCACGAGTACAGCTTACAATAATTATTCTAGTATTATATTCTGTATACATGTGGGTTTTCCAGAAACTTTTTCCCCTAGGGCAAGGATATTGTTGCCACATCATCATCTTGCTGGTCGTGTGTGTGTGTGTGTGTGTGTGTGTTGGGGGGGGGGGGGGAGGGAGGGGTATGATGCTGCACATTATGTGTTTGTAGTTAAATGTATGTTTGGGGGCATGTTGCGTGTGTTTCTGGGTGAGTGTGTGTTGATTGTAAGGCGTCCTGAGCTCCTGCGGGAGGGAGGGCGTCCCTTAGATACCCATATTATTATCACTATTATTATTATTATTATTATTGTTGTCGTTCTGGCGTCTAACACAGGATGTAGACTGCATCAGAAAGAGCCGCAGGATATTAGGTTGTGTTCACATGATCATTTTATTTGTTTTGCTGATTTACCAAGTGCAAAGAGTGTTAGGGTGGTCGGTGGTCTAGTGGTTAAAACTTCGCCACCAACGCAGTAAGTCAGATTCGAGTTCCCACTTGGCGCAAAGAATTTTCTCTCTCTCTGATGTGGCTCAATTCCTACCAAGTAAGTTTGGAGTTGTGGGTCAGAGGCCTCGCAACATTTGAAAAAAAAATCATAATTAATTTATGTCTACGTGGATTTAAATTTGGCTCAGTGGGAGTGTTGCACTTTGATTATACTCGTGTTTGCTGCAGTAAGAGCCGCCAAGGAACCGTTAAATTTGCTTGATTTTCGCATTCAGGGCCAATACAAAAAAGCGCTCTCTAAGTGGAAAAAACTGATTCATTTCCAGGGCATGGCGTTTACGAACACTTCACCAAAGCTGGTTCCTACGCGAGCTCGCACGGTACATTTGTTTAATATTATTAATTCACTGTTCCCAGTTCAATATTCCTAAACAAACATTATTCATGAGACATCTGGTGTGTGTGTGTGTGTGTGTGTGTGTGTGTATTGGCGTGTATTGTTGTCGTGATGTGTCCTCTGATATTAAAGAACAGCACAGCGATAATTATGTGTAATGTGGTATGTAGTAAACAGGCTTTCATGCACGGTTGTTTTAACTTTACTAAGATGTTTCGTGTTTTAACTTAATAACAGGTTCCCGTAAACGGGTGTTTTTACTTGAATAAACTTATCGATACATGTTTTTTCGTTTTGTGTGTGTGTGTGTGTGTGTGTGTGTGTGTGTGTGTGTGTGTGTGTGTTATTAACTACCAACCCATACACGGGTGTTCAACCAGACTTTATTTGATAATTTGACCGGGATGTTGATTTGTTTTTGTTTTTCACTTTAACCATTGCAGCAAACATTAGGTACTGGCCCAATCTCCGTCTCGGCTCCAGCAAACAACGGTGACAGTATGGTTCTAGACATGGCTACCACAGTTGTGGCACTGGGAAAGGTCAGTGGTTTGACCGTGCAAGACAAGTAGTGTAAGTATGAAAATACTGTACTAGTATGCGGAAAAGTGCATGCGCTGGGCTCTTGCTGATGAGGAAACGGGTTACAGAAACGGGAAACAGATTAAAAACCTAAACAACAACAATAACAACAACATCAAAACAGCCGAAAGAAAAAGGCTGAGTTGGTGTTTGAGGTTAAACGCCCTTTTCCATCACGTATGGGTGATATCAAAGACAAGGCAACGAGTAAAGGCGCAAATATTAATTTTGGCCCAGCCGGAAAGCGAATTTACTCACGACCCGAGCCTTATAGCCCAGTCCTTGTAAAGAGTGAGTTAACAGAAGATATTGTTATAACACACACACACACTCACGGTATTGTTCTGTATCTATCATTAATCTGATACTACTAAAATGCCATTAACGCCTTTGTTTACAGGTTGAAGTGAAGAACACTCTACAAGAGCAGATCCCACTTGGCTGGGGAGTCGATACTGAGGGAAAGGTCAGAGTATATATACACATCATACAATCGTGTTTATCAGGATTCACTAATGTTCTCCTGGTGTTAGATATAGACGCACCATTTTTTGTTGAACAGATTCCATCCGCAGTTGATAAAGTCGTAATACTGACAATTATATAATGACCGTTGTCTTGCCGCTTAATGTCTTCTACATAATTATTCATTTGGTTATCAGACGTGAGATTAACATGAAAACGATGTGTAATGAAGTAAAACTGTTTTCGGAATTTTAATTTTCACAGCCAACCACAGACCCCAAGATAGTCTTAGGCGATGGAGGATTAATGCCACTGGGCGGAGCAGAAGAGACCAGTAAGTCAAGAGAGAGAGAGAGAGAGGGTGGGGGGAGGAGAGGGGTTGCTGTCTCAAGTAATGACTCAAGTGGGTATGGAGACAGCTGAGTTAACACACAAAAAACAAACCCCAAAACACCTTAATCAGGAGGATGTGTGTGTGTGTGTGTGGGGGGGGGGGGGGGGGCGGCAAGGGTGGTGGTGGTGTTAGTGTTGAGGAAGGGGGTTAGGGGGAGGGAACGTGCGTGTCGTTCATTCTCCGTTCTTTATTTTGTAGGTGGCTACAAGGGATATGGACTCGGTCTGATGGTAGAGGTGTTCTGTGGCATCTTGAGTGGTGCCACCTTCGGACCCTTCATCAGAAACTGGGCACTCCACGATGGCGTGGCTGACCTCGTGAGTTACATGCGGAAGGGAAAGAACTAGTTTCACATAGGGGAACGGGGGTGGAGGTGGGGAGGAGGGGGGGCGGAGGAGGGGGTGGGTGGGGTGGGGGGGGAATCAGGTGGTTGGAGATCGGGAGATGGGTTGGAAACAAGTACATGTACTGAAAGAATCGTACAATACTAGAATCGGAGTTGGAGATCGGGAGATGGGTTGGAAACAAGTACATGTACTGAAAGAATCGTACAATACTAGAATCGGAGTTGGAGATCGGGAGATGGGTTGGAAACAAGTACATGTACTGAAAGAATCGTACAATACTAGAATCGGAGTTGGAGATCGGGAGATGGGTTGGAAACAAGTACATGTACTGAAAGAATCGTACAATACTAGAATCGGAGTTGGAGATCGGGAGATGGGTTGGAAACAAGTACATGTACTGAAAGAATCGTACAATACTAGAATCGGAGTTGGAGATCGGGAGATGGGTTGGAAACAAGTACATGTACTGAAAGAATCGTACAATACTAGAATCGGAGTTGGAGATCGGGAGATGGGTTGGAAACAAGTACATGTACTGAAAGAATCGTACAATACTAGAATCGGAGTTGGAGATCGGGAGATGGGTTGGAAACAAGTACATGTACTGAAAGAATCGTACAATACTAGAATCGGAGTTGGAGATCGGGAGATGGGTTGGAAACAAGTACATGTACTGAAAGAATCGTACAATACTAGAATCGGAGTTGGAGATCGGGAGATGGGTTGGAAACAAGTACATGTACTGAAAGAATCGTACAATACTAGAATCGGAGTTGGAGATCGGGAGATGGGTTGGAAACAAGTACATGTACTGAAAGAATCGTACAATACTAGAATCGGAGTTGGAGATCGGGAGATGGGTTGGAAACAAGTACATGTACTGAAAGAATCGTACAATACTAGAATCGGAGTTGGAGATCGGGAGATGGGTTGGAAACAAGTACATGTACTGAAAGAATCGTACAATACTAGAATCGGAGTTGGAGATCGGGAGATGGGTTGGAAACAAGTACATGTACTGAAAGAATCGTACAATACTAGAATCGGAGTTGGAGATCGGGAGATGGGTTGGAAACAAGTACATGTACTGAAAGAATCGTACAATACTAGAATCGGAGTTGGAGATCGGGAGATGGGTTGGAAACAAGTACATGTACTGAAAGAATCGTACAATACTAGAATCGGAGTTGGAGATCGGGAGATGGGTTGGAAACAAGTACATGTACTGAAAGAATCGTACAATACTAGAATCGGAGTTGGAGATCGGGAGATGGGTTGGAAACAAGTACATGTACTGAAAGAATCGTACAATACTAGAATCGGAGTTGGAGATCGGGAGATGGGTTGGAAACAAGTACATGTACTGAAAGAATCGTACAATACTAGAATCGGAGTTGGAGATCGGGAGATGGGTTGGAAACAAGTACATGTACTGAAAGAATCGTACAATACTAGAATCGGAGTTGGAGATCGGGAGATGGGTTGGAAACAAGTACATGTACTGAAAGAATCGTACAATACTAGAATCGGAGTTGGAGATCGGGAGATGGGTTGGAAACAAGTACATGTACTGAAAGAATCGTACAATACTAGAATCGGAGTTGGAGATCGGGAGATGGGTTGGAAACAAGTACATGTACTGAAAGAATCGTACAATACTAGAATCGGAGTTGGAGATCGGGAGATGGGTTGGAAACAAGTACATGTACTGAAAGAATCGTACAATACTAGAATCGGAGTTGGAGATCGGGAGATGGGTTGGAAACAAGTACATGTACTGAAAGAATCGTACAATACTAGAATCGGAGTTGGAGATCGGGAGATGGGTTGGAAACAAGTACATGTACTGAAAGAATCGTACAATACTAGAATCGGAGTTGGAGATCGGGAGATGGGTTGGAAACAAGTACATGTACTGAAAGAATCGTACAATACTAGAATCGGAGTTGGAGATCGGGAGATGGGTTGGAAACAAGTACATGTACTGAAAGAATCGTACAATACTAGAATCGGAGAATTACAGAGTTTTGGAATTTACTACCATTTGGTCCTTGGTCCGCATCCAGTTAACGTCGTCTGCTCAGTGGGCAGTAAGCTTCTAGATCAACATATCCGTCGACCAGAGTCACCACAATGGTTTCAGATGCTCTGTCGTGACCCGAGTGATTGATTCTGATGCACGGATTAAGTGCATTAGAATCTGATGAAACATTTTCCGCAGCGTTGACTAACGCATTAAATTATTTAGAAATAAGAATTTTGAGCTAGTTTAAAAAAATAAAAATAAATTGACGTATATTGTGCGTGGAAGAGGGCCGAGTGGTAGGTGTTTTGATGCTCTAAGACTTTTGTCCACCGGTAGGGTGGTTTCAAAGAGGGGGGCACTGGGACAGGCCTGTACAAAGTTTGACTCTGTCGGGATTCAAACCCGGGATCTCGAATCCAGCGCTCTAATTCCTTTTACACAGGGCCACTGTTTCGTCGCACTTGATCCAGAAGCCTTTGCACCTGGGTTTACTGACAGGATGAGCACACTTCTAGACCACTGCCGAAATTTGGAGCCGGTGAGTAGGACCCAGGGGTTGGATGCTGAAAAGTAGACTGGACAAGTCTGAGACTTACCTTATTACGTCGTGACTATAATCATTAGCGGGTATGACGGGAACACCTGAAATAGTCGTAGACTTGCCCTAGTCTTCACTCATGCATCTCGCGATAATATCGTAGTCTCAGCTTAGGCAAGGTAGTCTTGGACTTACCTGTTAGTCTCTCTCGATACACCAGACCCCTAGTATTTATTATTAAACGCGAAAGGGATGTCAGTGGATAAGACAACTAAACGTTTCATGGACAGCTTTTAAAAATGTCTGCCTCTTTTTATTTCTATTTAAAAATCGACAAATCTTTTGTTTTTGTACACATCAACGAGTGTGGAGCAGACTCAAAAGACTTACCCAACGCTTGTGTGTGTGTGTGTGTGTGTGTGTGTGTGTGTGTGTGTGTGTGTGTGTGTGTGTGTGTGTGTGTGTTACAGGCAGAGGGAGAGAGCGAGGTGTTGGTACCAGGCGACCCTGAGAGACAGCACATGGCGATGTGTGATAAACTCGGAGGGATCCCGTACAAACCCAAACAGATAGAGTGGGCAGTAAGTATTTCAACTGTACATTCTTGTTTTGAAAAGCAGCATCGTATTTTCACACAAAGACGCGCTAGGTTATGTTATCCATGCAATGTCGGTCTGGGTTATCGAGAGCAGCGCGGCCATAAGGCCCAGGACTCGTGGACTAACTCCCGCTTTCTCGAGACTTCTACGTTGAAGGGGCTGATGATACTATTTTATGCTCACAGGTCGTTCTGTTCGTTTGGACTCTTTTTCGGTTTTGGCCCTGTATGCGAAAATCAGGAAAGATTAACGGTTCTTTAACTGTTCTTACTGCAGCAAACACGAGTGTAATCAAAGTGCAACACTAAGTCAAATTCAGGCCCATGCAGACTGAATTAATTTTTTTTTTTTTTTTTTTTTTTTTGGGGGGGGGGGGCGGGGGGCCAATGTCGCACAACCCCAGACTTGCTTGGTATGAATTAAATGTGCGTTTCTGTGCAGGCCGGGGTGCAAATTTTAGTATTAACAATTCTTTTCATAGTTTATATCATGTTCTACTTGCAGGATAACCTTGCTGCTCAACATGGTGTACAGCCTTTGAAACGGTTGTGATGAAACTGAGAGAGATTGACAGTCAGATTGCAGATCATCTCCAACTCTACCATACAGCATTGAATCTTTCTCAGTGAGGGGGTGTGGGAAGGGTGGTGTGAGGGACTTAAAGTCACTTTATGCTGGTGTAGTGGGATTTGTGTGTGTGTGTGTGTGTGTGTGTGTGTGTGTGTGTGTGTGTGTGTGTGTGTGTGTGTGTGTTCGATTTCATGCCTCTTGGCGGAGCCAGTAAGAGGAAAGTCAAGTGGCCGTATTTTAAGCAGCACAAAATTAATTACAACACGAGTAGTTCATTAGGTAAAGGTTCATCAGACGTTTTGCGTGACATTCATGAAGGGGTGTATCTTCACATAATGTATTACAACTGTTACATTGAAATAAAAGTGTGAAGCAAGTCTTTCGATTAGCTTTTGTGCCACACACACACACACACACACACACACACACACACACACACACACAGAGTACTGAATGCAGTTTTCCTGCGCGCTTCTGCATGTGAGCAGCTTATACCCCAACGGAAGAGGACTTGTGAAGTAAACCAAACCGTAAGTTAGTTAGCAAGCATCACATTTTGTGTGTGTGTGTGTGTGTGTGTGTGTGTGCGTGCGCGCGCGCTGGTTCGGCTCAATGTTTGTAATTGTAATGATTTTTGTTATTGTCAGTTGTGTTTTTTGTTGTTTTTTGGGGTTTTGTTTTAGCAGACAGTGCAATTTCCCTTCGTGGGACGAATAAAGTGATATCTTATCTCCTCTTATTTAATAGTTATTCATGAAGGGGTCGTAATGTTTAACCTTCGCACGACGTCGCTATTTACTACACACGAAGGACATCGTGGGGCCGTGCGGACCCATACTTCTCACAGAGGGAAAAAATGTGCATACCCTTCCCAAGACGTCGTGGGGCCGTGCGGACCCATACTTCTCAAAGAAGAAAAAACGTGCATATCCTTCCGAGGACGTCGTGGGGCCGTGCGGACCCATACTGTAAAAATAGTAGTGGAGAAAGATAGTTTACAGTAATGACGGTCCGTTTGTAAAGGGGGGGGGGGTGGGGAGGGGGAGGGGTGGTTATGGGCAAATGTCAAAATTTGTAACAGAGTAGAATTGTTGTTCAAACCAAAACATTCACCTGGGCGAGGAAGGGTCTCCATCCCGGAGACCTATGACACATTGCAGTGAAAGCCGAAAGGAAGCTGCAAGGCCGACCCCCTTTCTAACACCCAGGACAACAACGAGAGTAGCCACATGGAACATCAGGACAATGTATGAAGTAGGAAGTACCATACAAGCAGCAAGAGAGATGAAGAACTACAAGACTGGAGTACTGGGACTGAGTGAGACAAGGTGGCTGCAGACAGGAGAGCTGAGATTTTTATCGGGAGAGCAATTGCTGTACTCTGGACACACAGAGGATGGAGCCCCCCCACACTGAGGGCGTGGCCCTGATGCTGGCACCGGAAGCACAGCGGGCACTAATCGGCTGGGAGCCTGTTAACTCCCGCATCATCACAGCCAAAGTCATCACCAAGAAAAAGACATCAAGTTGAACATCATCCGGTGCTACGCTCCCACCAATGATGTGGAAGAGGAGAAAAAAGATGACTTCTACCAACAGCTGCAGACAGTGATAGAGGAGGAGCCAAGGACATGACCATACTGATGGGAGACTTCAACGCCAAGATCGGATCAGACAACACAGGCTACGAGGACACCATGGGAACACACGGACTGGGACAGATGAACGAAGATGGTGAGCGCTTTGCAGACTTTTGTGCCCTGAACCAGCTAGTGATAGGAGGCAGCATCTTCCCACACAAGCGCATCCACAAGGCCACATGGAGATCACCGGACCATGTCACGGAGAACCAGATTGATCAATCTGCATCAACCAGAAGTTCAGGAGATCGTGGCGAGATGTGCGCGTGATGAGGGGTGCCGATGTATCATCAGACCACCACCTTCTTGCAACAACATTGGGACTTCGGCTTAAGAGACACACCAACGCCAACAACACACGGACCAGGTACAACGTTGGACTACTCAGGACCACAGACACACAAGCAGCATTCCGGATCAGCCTTTCCAACAGGTTCCAGCCACTGCAAGACCTGATAGAAGACAGTGGATGGATATCGAGACGCAGTGGGAACACAGCAAGAAACTCTGGCACGACAATGAGTAGAGGTCCTGAGAAAGCGAAGACCCAACACAAGGAATGGATCTCTGTTGATACCATCCAGAAGCTGGAAGTTAGGAAAGAGAAGAAAACTGCACTGAACACGAGCCGAACAAAAAGAGCTAAGGCAAAGGCACAAGAAGAATACACAGCAGCTGACAGAGGAGTAAAGAGGAGCACCAGGAAGGACAAGAGGGACTACATCGACAACCTGGCCAGTCAAGCAGAGGAAGCAGCCCGACAAGGGAATCTAAAAGACCTGTACCAGGTGACCAAGAAGCTCGCGGGCAAATTTCAGCAGACAGACAAACCAGTGAAGGACAAGAACGGGCACCCACTGACAACAACTGAGGACTGAACAGCTGAAGCAATGGGCAAAACACTTCAGGAAGCTGTTAAATCGCCCCATCCCTGAAACACCACCAGACATCCCACCAGCAGAGACAGAACTACCCATCAACTGCGACAAGCCCTCTAAGGCGGAGATCAGGAAAGCCATTATGACACTGAGAAATGGGAAAGCTGCAGGGCCGGACGAGATACCAGCAGAAGCCATCAAAGCAGACACAGAGACAGCCGTCAACATGCTGCACAGCCTATTCAGCAAGATTTGGGAGAAGGAAGAGGTGCTAGCCCAGTGGAAAGAAGGGATCATCATCAAGCTGCCAAAGAAAGGGGACCTCAGGGACTGCAGCAACTACCGAGGGATCATGCTCCTGTCAGTGCCAGGCAAGGTTCTCAACAGAATTCTACTGGAGAGGATGAGGGAGGCAGTCGACCCCATGCTCCGAGACCAGCAGGCGGGCTTTCGCAGGAACAGGTCCTGCGCTGACCAGATCGCCAGCCTACGCATCATTGTTGAGCAGTCACTGGAGTGGAACTCCCCCCTCTACATCAACTTCATAGACTATGAGAAGGCTTTCGACAGTGTAGACTGAGGGGCGCTGTGGAAGCTGCTAAGGCACTATGGAGTTCCCGGGAAGATCATCTCCCTGATCCGGTGCACATACCAAGACATGAGCTGCAGGATTGCCCATGCCGGCCAGTCGTCAGAAAGCTTCGAGGTGAAGACCGGAGTCCGCCAGGGATGCCTGTTGTCCCCGTTCCTCTTCCCCCTGGTCATCGACTGGATCATGAAGACCACTACAGCAGGCAGGAAAAACGGGATACAATGGACACTCTGGACGCAGCTTGATGACCTCGACTTTGCGGACAACCTGCCGCTCCTGTCTCACAGCCACAGCCAGATGCAGGCCAAGACTACGTGCCTGGAAGCCACATCAGCCGAAACAGGGCTCAAGATCAACAGGAAGAAAACTGAGCTGATGAAGATCAACACCACTGCCAACACACCAGTCACAGTCGGCGGAGAGCCCACCAGGGAGGTAGAGTCCTTTGTCTACCTGGGGAGTGTGGTTGATGGACAGGGAGGCACAGACCGAGACGTCACAGCCAGAATCGGCAAGGCAAGAGCAGCAATGGTCATGCTGAAGAACGTCTGGGCATCCAAAGTTGTCAGCATAAGAACCAAACTTCGCATCTTCAACTCCAACGTGAAGTCAGTTCTGCTCTATGGATGCGAAACATGGAGGACAACGAAGACGATGCAGCAGAAGATCCAGACATTTCTCAACACCTGTCTGAGGCGCATCTTCAACATCCGATGGCCAGAAAAGATCCGGAATGAAGAGCTGTGGGAGCGAGCGGGGCAGGAACCAGTGGCCAAGCAGATCCTGCGGAGGAAGTGGGGCTGGATTGGACACACCCTCAGGAAGCCAGCATCCAGCACCACACGCCAAGCTCTGACATGGAACCCGCAGGGGAAAAGGAAGAGAGGCCGGCCTCGCAACAGCTGGAGGCGGGACACTGAGGCAGAGCTATATAAGGAGGGGACCAACTGGACTGGAGTGGCAAAAATAGCCCAGAACAGAGTGCGATGGCGAAGGGTTGTCGATGGCCTATGCTCCACTTGGAGCCAGGGGCTCTAACTAACTAACTACTCGGGCTTGCCCAGAGAGCTCTATACACGGCTTTCCTGTTCTCGCCCACGTGCAAAAGAATGTGCTACAGGCCTGGTGGTACACTGGCACTTCGTGCAGAGAAATGGACCATGTGAAATTGTTGATAAACAAAGCCAAGGCTTACAGAAAGAATGCACAGTTTATTGAGTGCACATGATACAGAACAACAGGATATGGGAGAAAAACCTACCCGTGTTCAGCAAATTCATAGCTCAAGACCTCCATGATGGAAAAGATGCGAGCACTCCACTTCCTGTACTTCAGTCTCACTATAACAATGTGGGTCCGCACGGCCCCACGACGTCCTCGGAAGGATATGCACGTTTTTTCTTCTTTGAGAAGTATGGGTCCGCACGGCCCCGCGATGTCTTCCATAGGTACAAAAACTTTGACTTTTATTTATTTATTTACTTCTCGCTTAAATTTAATTATCTTTTAGGACATAACAGTTTTTCAGGTGCCTGAGGCATTTTTAAAAGCTCATTAAAAAATTCCATCAAGAGATATTTGCAGTTAAACACCGTTCTGGGGCCACACGGACCCACGACAGCTGGCGAAGGTTAATAATTATTGTGAAATAGTATACAGACACAAACGCTGACTTGTCGCCTCTAACAGGAACTGATTTCATGTTTGCTAGAGGCTGAGGTTTCACGCAAACCGCATACATGCGCGTACATACATACATACAGATAGACAGACAGACAGACACAGAGGTTTAAAATAATAAAATAAATTTTAGAACACGCGTGAGTCGGTTTGATGAGTTTATAGTAAAAGCCGTATATTGATGTGCACCAAGACACAGGCTATTTACAGTGCTCTCTCTCTCTCTCTCTCTCTCTCTCTCTTCCCCCCACCTCCCTCGAGTCTCGCTTACGCCCCCACCCCCACCCCCTCTCGCTCCTGGCAGTGACGCGCCCTAACTTGGATTTATTTAAAACATGCCTTTCTCACTCCGGTGTATATCCATCACATCGACTCCGCTTTTAGAAAGAAACACTTCTTGATCTGTTGTTCAGATGTTCAGTTCATGCGAGAAGCCGGTTATGCCTCCTGACTATCACGGCAAGCATGAATCTCTTTACTTGCTTCAATACCCAATTCATCCTGCTCGCATCGGCTTTCCACGACTCTGATGCCCTATTCGCATTTCCCTCCTCTCCTCAGTTTCAGTTAACCTTCTGTATGTGTGTGTGTGTGTGTGTGTGTGCCACGGTGTGTGTGTGTGTGTGTGTGTGTGTGTGTGTGTGTGTGTGTGTGTGTGTGGACTGAGGGGGGTAGTTTTTAGTTCTGAGTATATACATGTTCTGTTTTATGATAGCCTTGTATGCATTACCTCGGTGTGGATGTAATAGTGTATGTAGGCTATAGCTTGGACAGTCGCGGGTTTGCCATAGTTTATGGGCCGGGCCTGCCCCGTCTCACGGCCGGTTTTCTTCAGTTAAATTTAATTATGAAAACTCTCTCTCTCGCTCTCTCTCTCTCTCTCTCTCTCTCAGCATATGCTCAGTCATAAACTGCACTCACTGATTTCTGACATTGTCAGTGCCACAGATAACGACCTGCATAACAACTGCAAGGGAAACAACTCAACATCTCCACAAGAAACAAAGATGGCGGGCAAGGCAGAAGGATTGTCGTCTGCTGCCGCTGCGGGAGGTGCATCGCTGATCGTCATACCGAGAGCGGAGCTACACGCATTCGTTGTTCGGTCGCTGGAGAAGGTGGGCGCTAAGACAAGTCATGCTCGTGACCTAGCTGACCTGCTCGTAGCGGCCGACTATCGTGGTCACTTCAGTCATGGCCTGAACAGGCTGGGTAAGTCAGTTCGGTCCATATGGAAGTGCAGGTGCACTGAGCTGAACACTCGTCTTCGCTTCTCATTCACCTACCAGCGGCAGCTAGTCTAGCGAAAGCGTTGTGTTATCAGTATGCACGTCAGATCGGTCGCCGAGTTATCCTTGTTTAGTAACGACATAATTGATACAGTTTTACCATGTTGATCACAAATATAGAAATATAGAACAGCACATTCAGTCATGGTGGCCGGTTGCCGGATATTTTCGGGGCATACATGTAGCCCTCGTACGCTTGTGCTTATCTCGCGGCGTGCTAAAGCTGGGTTGCTGACGGAAATAGACAAACTGACATTGAGACCCCTCCCCCCCCTCTCTCTCTCTCTCTCTCTCACACACACACACACACACACACACACACACACACACACACACTCTCTCTCTCTCTCTCTCTCTCTCACACACACACACACACACACACACACACACACACACACACACACACCCTCTCTCTCTCTCTCTCTCTCTCACACACACACACACACACACACACACACACACACACACACACACACACACACACACACATAGTAGCTAATTAGCTAATATTCGGCCTTCACCTGACCCGGCACAGCGACGAGTCAGTAGTGTTCGGTTTGCATTATTCCATGGTTCCAAAACTTACAACTGTGACAAAATGACGTCGATCAGTATGTTTCGAGAGGAATTCATACTGACACAAGTAATAGATAAGGTCACCCTTGGCGAGGGTTAGAAACTGACGATTCCGGTTTGTTTTATGCAGTCTATAGACATACCCAATGAGACGAGTCACGTTGTGGGGTTGTCGTGTGAGGGGCGAGGGAGTTGGAGACGACCGTCGGGGCCGGCGTTGTACCGTGACGACCGCAATATATATACATCAGTGTTGAAATGTTCAATTTTGCCTGCTAGAAGTAGGGTGTGTGTGTTGGGGGGTGGGGGGGGCGGGGGTGGGAGTCCCGGCTTTTCCACCACGTGTGGGTGATATCAAAGACGGGGCAACGAGAAAAAAGGCCGGCACTAACATTTTGCCTCAACCGGGATTCGAACTCACAACCCGAGCATTGAAAGTCCAACGCTCTACCATTCGGCTATCCCGGCTCCCCGCCAAACTAGGTATGATATTCAAGCTATAAACAGCACAGTGTTGGTTGTTTGTTTGTTTGTTTCTTTCATTCAAGTGCGTCTTCATAGAACCATTCATACTCGTATGTGTACCCATAGAGATAACTTGATCAAACAGTACGTGGACTTGTCCATTTCAGAGCTCTACATGATGGACTTAGTAACCAAGTTTGTGGCGGTGGACGCGGAGCCAGAGATCGTGAAAGAGACTGTCGCTACGGCTCTCGTGAACGGAAATAACCTCTGTGGTGAGTAGCATGGAATGACATACATGAACTGAAGGATCAGTCTTTCTCTTTCGCACGCACGGACGCACGCAAACGCACGCTCGCACACACATACACGCACTAAGGGAAGCAGTTAAAACATTGTTTCGGTGTCGCCATCATGTTCGAGATTGTGATGATGACTATGATACTATGATAAGTATGATGATGACATGAGGATGACGACGCGACGATGCTGAGTTTTTCTTATTTTTTGTTGTTGGTGGTGTTGTTTTTGTTTTTGTTCCAGGTCCTGTGGTCGGGAAGTTCTCCATGGATTTAGCCATCAAGAAAGCCAGAGAGGCCGGCATTGGATGGGTCACTTGCAAAGGTGTGTTGTATATCCTTCTGAAAGGGCCTAACTAACATTTTTAGGCTCACAGATCGTTCTGAGCTGCTTTGGTGATGTTCATCACCGCACCACTTAGACAATGGCCCAGTGACAGGCCATCAAATGCTGGCACTGAGCCAACAGACGCGTCCTCGCCGACGCGGATAATTGATACCCGGAGAATGTCGAACAGAGCAGTCGTCTAATGTGAATGTTGGACCGCGCGCGCACAGTGTAGGCGACGTTAAAAGCTGTATTATTCATCAAGATAGAGTATTTATATAGAACATACAGGCAGCCTGTCAAGCAGAACTGTTTCAGAACATAACTTGCATTAGTAAACGTGGAAATTGCCCGTTTAAAAACAATTATTTATCAATCTGTTTCGGTGTCCTTGAGGTCCGGGATGAGTGTGTGATGTGTCGTCTACTGTGCTTTCTTTATCAATTAAAAAAAATGTCAGAGCGGCGTTATTGTGTGCATGTAAGCGACGGGAAGGTATTATACTGTACGAGCGGGAGTGGTGCCGGTATTTTAGTAGATGACAGTGAGTATCATCTTTGAAATTCTTTTGATTGTTAATGTATGGCGTTCAAACTGTACTAAGTTCTTAGACGAGTTTTGTATTTAGCCAGTGTCATTTGTATTGCAAAGGTTCGAATCATTTTGGGATCGCTGGCTATTACAGCATACGCGCCATGGAACAAGGACTATTGGTGAGTGTGTATTTAAACTCGGAAGCATTTACTGTGCGGCTATATGTGTTTTACTTTCTCATGTGCGTGTCATCCATGATGCATATAAATAACCTGGCGATATCCGCCAGTGAACTTTATTCTTGACACTTTGAGATCAGCACGAGTACAGCTTACAATAATTATTTTAGTATTATATTCTGTATGTGGGTTTTCCAGAAACATTTCCCCTAGGGCAAGGGTATTGTTGCCACATTATCATCTTGCTAGTCGTGTGTTTTCGTGTGTGTGTGTGTGTGTGTGTGTGTGTGTGTGTGTGTGTGTGTGTGTGTGTGTGTGGATGCGGGGTAGGGGGGGGGATTGGTGTTTATGATTTGTCTTTGGATTTAAATTTGGCTCAGTGGGAGTGTTGCACTTTGATTATACTCGTGTTTGCTGCAGTAAGAGCCGCCAAGGAACCGTTAATCTTGCCTGATTTTCGCATACAGGGCCAAAACAAAAAAGCGCTATATAAGTGGAAAAAAAACTGATTCATTTCCAGGGCATGGCGTTTACGAACACTTCACCAAAGCTGGTTCCTACGCGAGCTTACACGGTATATTTTTTAATATTATTAATTCACTGTTCCCAGTTCATTATTCCTAAACAAACATTATTCATGAAACACCTGGTGTGTGTGTGTGTGTGTGTGTGTGTGTGTGTGTGTGTGTGTGTGTGTGTGTGTGTGTGTGTGTGTGTGTGTGTGTTGGCGTGTATTGTTGTCGTGATGTATCCTCTGATATTAAAGAACAGCACAGCGATAATTACGTGTAATGTAGTATGTAGTAAACTGGCTTTCATGCACGGTTGTTTTAACTTTACTAAGATGTTTCGTGTTTCAACTTCATAACAGGTTCCCGTAAACGGGTGTTTTTACTTGAATAACATTGTCCACAAGTGTTTTTTTGATTTGTTGTTGTTGTTGTTTTATTTAACTACCAAACCATACACGGGTGTTCAACCAGACTTAATTTGATAATTTGACCGGGATGTTGATTTGATTTTGTTTTTCACTTTAACCATTGCAGCAAACGTTGGGTACTGGCCCAATCTCCGTCTCGGCCCCAGCAAACAACGGTGACAGTATGGATCTAGACATGGCTACCACAGTTGTGGCACTGGGAAAGGTCAGTGGCAAGACAAGTAGTGTAAGTACTAGATGAAAAGACTACTGTACTAGTATGCGGAAAAGTGCATGCTCTGGGCTCTTGCTGATGAGGTAATGGGTTTGAGCCTAAACAACATCACCTCATACTGGTGATATCAATGACAATGCACCGAGAAAAAGGCCAGCACAAATATAGTTATGACCCCAGTCGAAAAGCGAATTTACTCACGACCCGAGCCTTATAGCCCAGTCCTTGTAAAGAGTGAGTTAACAGAAGATATTGTTATAACACACACACACACTCACGGTATTGTTCTGTATCTATCATTAATCTGATACTACTAAAATGCCATTAACGCCTTTGTTTACAGGTTGAAGTGAAGAACACTCTACAAGAGCAGATCCCACTTGGCTGGGGAGTCGATACTGAGGGAAAGGTCAGAGTATATACACATCATACAATCGTGTTTATCAGGATTCACTAATGTTCTACTGGTGTTAGATATAGACGCACCATGTTTTGTTGAACAGATTCCGTCAGTTGATAAAGTCGTAATACTGACAATTATATAATGACCGTTGTCTTGCCGCTTTTTGTCTTCTACATAATTATTCAGACGGGAGATTAACATGAAAATCTTAAATGAAGTGAAACTGTTTTCGGATATTTTTTTTTCACAGCCAACCACAGACCCCAAGATAGTCATAGGCGATGGAGGATTAATGCCACTTGGCGGAGCAGAAGAGACGAGTATGGAGAGAGAGAGAGAGAGAGAGAGAGAGAGAGAGAGAGAGAGAGACTTTACACCGGAAGGATTTAACCACACAATGGTTTACTTTTGAACTTGCCAAAGAGAGAGAGAGAGAGATTTTACACCGGAAGGATTTAACCACACAATGGTTACTTTTGAACCTGCCAAAGAGAGAGAGAGAGGTGTCGGGGGGGGGGGGGGGGGGCTGTCTCAAGTAATGACTCAAGAGGTGATGGAAACATCTGAATTGATACCTAAAAAAAACATCAGTCAGGGGGAGGATGTGTGTGTGTGTGTGTGTGTGTGTGTGTGTGTGTGTGTGTGTGTGTGTGTGTGTGTGTGTGGCGGGCGGAGGGGGGGGGGGGACTGTTCGTGTCGTTCATACTTCGTCCTTTATTGTGTAGGTGGCTACAAGGGATATGGACTCGGTCTGATGGTAGAGGTGTTCTGTGGCATCTTGAGTGGTTCCACCTTCGGACCCTTCATCAGACAGATGGCACTCCACGAGGGCGTGGCTGACCTCGTGAGTTACGTGCGGAAGGGAAAGAACTAGTTTCACTTAGGGGACTGAACGGCAGGGAAGTGTGGGGGATGGGTGGTGGTGGTGGTGGTGGTGGTGGAAATACGTGTTTTGGAAGAATCGTACAAACCTAGAATCGGAGAATTACAGAGATTTGGAATTTACCACTAACTGGTCCTCAGTCCGCATCCAAATAACGTCGTCTGCTCAGTACGCGGTACGCTTCTATAACAACATATCCGTCGACCACGATGGTTTCAGATGCTCTGTCGTGACCCGAGTGATTGATTCTGATGCACGGATAAAGTGCATTAGATGAAACATTTTCCGAAGCGTTGTTACATGTCTGACTAACGTATGTAATTGTTTAGGAAATAAAAAGCTAGTTTTTATGAACTGATTTATATTGTGCTTGGAAGAGGGGTGGTAGGTGTATTGATGCTGTAAGTCTTTTGTCCACCGTTAGGGTGGTTTCAAAGAGGGGGGCACTGGAAAAGGCCTGTGCAAAGTTTGACCTTGTCGGGACTCAAACCCGGGATCTCGAATCCAGCGCTCTGATTCCTTTTCCACAGGGTCACTGTTTCGTCGCACTTGATCCAGAAGCCTTTGCACCTGGGTTTACTGACAGGATGAGCACACTTCTAGACCACTGCCGAAATTTGGAGCCGGTGAGTAGGACCCAGGGATTTGATGCTGAAAAGTAGACTGGACTAGTCTGACTTACCTTATTACGTCGTGACTATAATCATTAGCGGGTATTACGGGAACCCCTGAAATAGTCGCAGACTTGCCCTAGTCTTCACTCATGCATATCGCTTTAATATCGTAGTCTCAGCTTAGCCAAGCTAGTCTTAGACTTACCTGTTAGTCTCTCTCGATACATCAGACCCCGAGTATATCTTATTAAAACCGGCAAGATATGTCAGTGGATAAGACAACTAAACGTTTCATGGACAGCTTTTAAAAATGTCTGCCTCTTTCTATTTCTGTTTAAAAATCGACAAATCTTTTGTTTTGTACACATCAGCGATTGATGTTCCGTACATTCCCAGTAGTAATGCAGGGGTTTTGTCACAGAAAAGTTTTGAAATGACTGGTTATGTGAAATAAAGAATGATACGTGTGTATTCAAGAGGAACGAACGAGTAAGTGGACGCTGCAAAAGAGTGTCACTGCCTGCCAATGTTTTATACATGTGTATGCTTTCATAAAATGTGTCAAATATAACTGTTTCAGTGGTGGTCATGCGTGAAAATTTCAAACGTGCGAAATTCTCTGTATACTTGAACCGCTGCCGTTTACATCTGTTGCGAAAGGAAACAAGGAAAGAAAAAAAAAAAAAATAAAGGAACTGAAATGACGAAATCGTCATAGCTAACAATCATGGTCTGTCTCTGTTTTCCTTTGGAGCAGACTCAGAAGATCTACACAACGCTTGTGTTGAAGGACTATGTGTGTGTGTGTGTGTGTGTGTGTGTGTGTGTGTGTGTGTGTGTGTGTGTGTGTGTGTGTGTGTTACAGGCAGAGGGAGAGAGTGAGGTGTTGGTGCCAGGCGACCCTGAGAGACAGCACATGGCGATGTGTGATAAACTCGGAGGGATCCCGTACAAACCCAAACAGATAGAGTGGGCAGTAAGTATTTCAACTGTACATTCTTGGTTTGAAAAGCAGCATCGTATTTTCACACAAAGACGCGCTAGGTTATGTTATCCATGCAATGTCGGTCTGGGTTTTCTGTTCTCGAGAGCAGCGCGGCCCCAAGGCCCAAGACTCGTGGACTAACTCCCGCTTTCTCGAGACTTCTACGTTGAAGGGGCTGATGATACTATTTTATGCTCACAGGTCGTTCTGTTCGTTTGGACTCTTTTTCGGTTTTGGCCCTGTATGCGAAAATCAGGAAAGATTAACGGTTCTTTAACTGTTCTTGCTGCAGCAAACACGAGTGTAATCAAAGTGCAACACTCACACTAAGTCAAATTCAGGCCCATGCAGACTGAAGTAATTATGAATTTGTTTGGGGGGAGACAAATGTTGCACAACCCAAAACTTACTTGGCAGGAATTAAATGGGCGTTTCTGTGCAGACCGGGTTCCATATTTCGAAATGTATTAACTGTATGTATGTATGTATGTATGTATGCCTGAGTTCTGTAAAACTTGTGTGCGAGTGATCATGATGTATGTTGGCCGGTGTGGTGAGCTTGATGTATATGGTTAATTTCTCGTTTCCTGTACCCCCAACGGGGTTTTGAAATAAACTTTGACTTTGAAATAAATATTAACTTTTTTCATGGTTTATGTTCTGCTTGCAGGATAACCTTGCTGCTCAACATGGTGTGCAGCCTTTGAAACGGTTGTGATGAAACTGAGAGACTGACAGCCAGATGGCCGATCATCTCCAACTCTGCGATACGGCATTGAATCTTTCTCAGTGAGGGGTGTGGGAAGGGTGGTGTGAGGGACTTGTCACTTTATACCTTTATACTGGAGTTGTGGGATTTTCGTGCGAGCGCATTCATGAAGGGGTGTATCTTCACATAAAGCATTACAACTGTTACATTGAAATAAAAGTGTGAAGCAACTCTTTCGACTACTGAGCTTTTGTGCCACACACACACACACACACACACACACACACACACACACACACACACACACACACACAGAGTCTCTCTCTCTCTCTCGCACACACACACACACACACACACACACACAGAGTCTCTCTCTCTCTCTCTCTCTCTCACACACACACACACACACACACACACACACACACACACACACACACACACACACACACACAGAGTCTCTCTCTCTCTCTCTCTCTCTCTCTCTCTCTCTCTCTCACACACACACACACACACACACACAGAGTCTCTCTCTCTCTCTCTCTCTCTCTCACACACACACACACACACACACACACACACACACACAGAGTCTCTCTCTCTCTCTCTCTCTCTCTCTCATACACACATCTCTTACGAGACTTGTCATACTATTGAAGGCTGGTACTGTGTTCGTTGCACTCAATACACCAGTGACTAGTGCAAAATCGCGATCACAGAAAGAAGTAGCACAAACTGTATAATTATTATAATGTAAATAAAAACTGGACCTCTCGATCATATAAGCCATTGTAGCTTACGCAGACAGATGCTACATTTAAGAATACATGGTGCGTCTTTATAGAAATACAAACCA
Source organism: Batillaria attramentaria (assembly GCA_018292915.2). Classification (NCBI taxonomy): domain Eukaryota; kingdom Metazoa; phylum Mollusca; class Gastropoda; family Batillariidae; genus Batillaria; species Batillaria attramentaria. Next base: position 5,350,498 of record JACVVK020000001.1, on the reverse strand, counting down.
AAAAGTCCAAGGAAGGCTTGCTTTGTCACCCTGAGTCAGGATTCTGCCAGAATCTTTGGTTTAATGTTCTATAACTGTAATGGTTTCCTTCAAATGGGCCCAAGAGACATTTTTGTTTCATTGTTACCGTAATAATTCTCTCTCCAAAGTCGCAGTCACTACAGCTTCTGTCTCCAGACTGACAAAAACTGTAAAGAACTGAAAAATCGATGCGTTTTGAAACTTTACCGCAATTTACTGAATTTAGACTGTATCCGCGTACTGTGTTCATGTGACCCGCTGGTTGCGTCCTGCTCAACACGCGTGTGGCATTATCTCTGAAGGCAACATAGAATGAGATTGTGCGGACACGTTCAGGTAAACACAGGCTGAATATTTCACCTCAGGGATTGAGTAACCTACACTTCTTATCTGGGTCACGACCTGGTTAGAAAACTCGCCCCAACTCATCTTGACCAAAATGGCGGAGACAAACGCCGGCTCGTCGTCTGCTGCAGCGAAGATCGTGGTTCCTAAGGATGAGTTGCATGCTTTCTGTGTACGGTCGTTCGAGAAGGGGGGCGCTAAGACAGGTCACGCTTCTGCTCTGGCGGACCTCATGGTAGCGGCCGACTGTCGTGGTACTTTCAGTCATGGGATGAGCAGACTTGGTGTGTACCCGTTGACTTTCTATCTATAGTTACGCTGTTTGTTTCCACGTTCACTAGGCTTTACAGAAGCCAGCTAAGCTTGGAACAGTTATGCTTGTGAGTGTGCCGGCCTGTAAGCTCGAAATAGTCTATCCTCACGATTAGTAGAGTTCTGAATGCGAGACACAGACGCCCACAGGCTCTGTGAACCTGCGAAACTTCAAATTCTCCTACACAGCTGTTGACAGTGCCACAAACCCCTGTGGCTGACTCCTTCAGTCCCTGATATTTGCGTCGCGGCCGGCGTGAGAATCGGATATTAATTTTACTCCCTTTTGAAAGTAGACAGGATAAGATTTCAAATCATCCCAAATGTTAGCCGGGAATTAGTCTTTCTTGCTTGCGCGGGGTTAAGCCCTAACTAACTAACTAACTAACTGATCCCAGTCGTAGCCGTAGTATATGTTGTCGTGATTAAACTCCCATTTCTAGAAGGATTTTCGAGATTGGCCGCTCGCCTACTACTACTACTACTGTTGGCTCAGTGACAGCCTCTGAGATGCTGTCACTCTGCAGGTGTCTAAGTGGTACAACCATGATGTCAGAACAGCTCAGAACGATTTGTGAGTCTAAAAATCAGACGGCTGTGCAAACCTGTAAAAGCCAGGCCTGAGGCGTGAGGCCAGCCAGAGTACCCTGCCACTTTGTCAGGTCGATTAAAACATGCAACTTTTGATCAAACTGCAGCTTTACTGACTGTGAAACTGTAATAATTATTTGAAATCTCATATAAGTCGCATTTTCTTTTACACGCTGTCTTTGGTGGTTTATCGGTGCATATAGCTGCATGGAAGGGGACATTACCCAGTATCTAACTACGTGTCCTTATGTGTCGTGACGCCATGTAGCGGGCCTCGGTGAAGTCATAACTGTTAACCACGGTGACTCAGGGGTTAGCTACAAGCTAAGAGTGTTGCAGACCGGTTGACAGATCAAAGACTCTAACTGTATGTATTCATGTAAGTAAAAGGGAAAAAACAAATCAAAACAAAAACAAAACAACACACACACACACACACACACACACACACACACACACACACACACACACACACACACACACACACACACACACACACAACAACGACAACAACAACAACAACAACCAAGACTAACGTGTTTTCAGTGTTGTTTCAGACTTCTACATGAATCAGATACTTACCAACAAGATAGCGTTGGACAAGGAGCCGGAGATAGTCAAACAGACCGTTGCAACGGCCCTCGTGGATGGAAACAACGTTGTAGGTCAGTGCATTAGGAAATTCCCTAAATTACCTTTTATTGTAATGTGAACAGTGTTAGGGTTACACCATGTGCCGAACTACATGCTTTTCTCGGTGAAATATTTGATTCGTTTCTCCAGGAAAGCAGGTGCACGATGATCATTTTGTGTATCACCTGTTCTTGCTTGTCTGTTGCACGTGCATTCTAAAAGAGATGACACGTTAAGTGTCTTAGAAGCAGTAATATCTTTTGAGTGAGTGTATGACACAGAAAATCTGCGGTATGTTTTGCGTGTTCGAGGTCCCGTGGTGGGAAGGTTCGCCATGGACCTTGCCATCCGGAAAGCCAAGGAGGCCGGAATAGGCTGGGTCACTGTGAAAGGTTAGTGTTAATTTTTTCTACTTTAATAATCCCCTTTGGGGCATTTTGGGGCTTCTTCCCCGGGTGAAACGCGTCGCCGCAGTGTAGCGCCACCCGCCTACCTCTTTTCCATTTTTTTCTAAGGTGACAGTCTGCTTTTAGCAGAATCGCTTACCAACGTCAAGAGTTTATACAAAATGATTTCAATGAGCTACGCCCAGGGCAAATCGGAAAAAGCCCGCGGAAGAAATTGTTTGGCGTCAATCGGTTTGCACAAAAAGATTTTTCCTGTTTATGATGCCTCTGCTTTCATGTTACTGTGTTGTATTTCTATTGTGTTTTCTTTTCTTAATTTTTGAAGGCTCTAATCACTTCGGGATCGCCGCCTGGTATGCCATGCAAGCTTCAGAACAAGGACTGCTGGTGAGACTAAACAATGCGAATGTCAATACTACTATAGTGCGTTTGGTATGATCTCAGTCGCCAAAGATTGACGACGAAAAATTTTTTATAGAGCTACTTTTGTAGACCTGTTGCAGAGAGAGGGTTACTCCGGAAATGTTGACCTAATACTTTTTATAGCAACCGGAGTTCTCTGTCTTTCCGTTTCCTCTCGGCGTGAGTGAATTCAGATATTAGTTACTGTTTTTGTTTTTAAGCCTGACAGCCCCTTTTAATGGAATGAAACTAATCGGGAAAATAGGCAAGATCACCTACATCTTTTTAAAAAGGATTGTGACCATGTTCATCTCATTACAGGGTCTGGCGTTCACAAATACGTCGCCAAAGATGGTTCCTACCAGGGCACGAAAGGTAAAAATAACGCATTTTCCTCCAGGAAAGTGCACTTTCGCGTTTAACTGTTTTAGTATGAAAAAATTATTAATCATTTCTACATGTTAATTTAATGTACATTAACAGAATGCCACCGAAATCAACCACCGCACATGGTGTGTAGAACTGTGTGCGAAGGTTTCTGATGAGAACGTTCACATCTCCATTTTTTACCCCGGCTTTGGCAAAATGTTTTGCTGGCCTTTTCTCGTTGCCCCTTCCGTAATATCATCCAGAAGTGGTGGAAAAGGACTCCCAAACAAATATCCACCCTCCGTGTTTTCATCTTTAGCTTGTAATTTCTCTTTGGCCTACTTAAGAAAACAAATCCATTCATTACGCAGGAGACACTGGGTACAAATCCGATCTGTGTGGCCGCTCCTGCTAACAATGGAGACGGTATGGTGCTGGACATGGCGACAACAGGCGTTGCTTTTGGCAAGGTCAGTAATTCGCATTGAATAAGGCTGAAGTGTTGACTGTTGTGGCCAAAGAACACAAATGCACCAGTTCTCAAAATGCCGATATATTTCCTATTAGTCTCAGGCATCATTGTCACCACTAAAAATGCTTCAATCTAGAAATAAAAATTAACATGCACAGACCATTCAAAGGCACGTGCCTGACAGGAGTTAACAAATATTGAATGTCTCCTTGTCTCAGGCTTCACTGGAGTAATGTGAAAGCCAGAAAGCCGCCTCATCCAAATCCGCTTGCGTCGCTTTTGCCACCCCCCAGCGCAAAAAGTCCCACCTTCACTGGCAGTTTGCCTCTTGTTGCGACCCCTGGCATGCACCTTGGCCTAAAAAATACAAAAAAAATCACGCTTTTTCATGACAACAAAAACCATTAGAAACTAGCACACTCGCCAAACAGGATTCTCCAAATAAACACTAAACGTGAACCCACGGTCAATTTGTATCCTTACGCCTGTATGATTATGTTTGGCGACATGATTCTTGACTGGGCACTGTAATTATGCATTGTAATGTGACTTGTTAATTTTGCCAGGTCAGATTGAAGACGATGCTGAACGAGTCTGTGCCGTTAGGATGGGGGGTGGACTCACAGGGGAAGGTAAGAAAAACTGATGACGTGAACCTTGTGAGAAACTGGTTGTCGCCAACATTGAGAAAAAAAACTGTTTGACGCAGACGTTACACACGAGAAATAGTTTGACATATGCATACATTTTGCACGTAAGAAACAGTCGAACGCCCTCACTCACAGAGAAATACACCCAACATTCCTCCACACATACTTTTAACTACAAACACATAATGTGCAGCATCATACACGGCCACCGCTTCCCCGGAACACACACACACACACACACACACACACACACACACACACACACACACACACACACACACACACACACACACACACACACACACACACACGCACGCAGAGTGTGAGAATTTGTTTTCATGTATTCTCTTTGTTTGTTCCTTTCAGCCAACAACGGATTCACGATCGATTTTCGAAAGCGGCGGTTTAATGCCTTTGGGCGGACCCGAGGAAACAAGTCTGTAACTTCCTTTTTTTTTTTAAAGTCCATATAATTTTTTTTTATGAATAGGTATTGTGAAAGAAAGGGTGAAAGTAGTTGTAACTGACCTCGGATGTTGGCTTCTAACCAATACTTGATATTCTTAATAAGCTTAGCTTGTTAAGGCGTACATAGCAAAGTATTTTCTCTCTCTCTCTCTCTCTCTCTCTCTCTCTCTCTCTCTCTCTCTCTCTCTCTCTCTCTCTGTGTGTGTGTGTGTGTGTGTGTGTGTGTGTGTGTGTGTGTGTGTGTGTGTGGTCAGTGAAATACTGAATTCCTCGGTTTGACAGGCGGCTACAAGGGCTACGGGCTGGGCATGATGGTGGAGGTGTTTTGTGGGATCCTCAGTGGCGCAGCGTTCGGTCCTTTCATCGCTCACTGGGCACTGAGGGACGGCCCCGCGGACGTGGTGAGATGAGCGCTCCGTTACGTTTAAAGATCAATAAACATCAGCAAAATATTGCATAATGCATAGTCAGAGAGTTTTCGGCGTCTCTAATGCCCAAGTCAGTACAGGCCGGGCATAGCTTGAATTCACCTGAGTTAGGGAGGTCGCTGCTGGAATGTCTGTGGTTTTACTGACAATTGACACAACACAGACAGGCACGTATACTACTGTTGTGTTTTTCACCTAGGTCCAAGCAAAGAATGAACGGTGTGTGTGTGTGTGTGTGTGTGTGTGTGTGTGTGTGTGTGTGTGTGTGTGTGTGTGTGTGTGTGGTGTGACAGAGTCATTGTTTTGTAGCTATTGACCCGGAAGCGTTCGCCCCAGGGTTCCCTGACAGGATGAGTCAACTTCTTGACCACTGCCGGAACTTAGAACCGGTACGTATTCAGTGTCCTACGTACCTTTGCTTGGAGTGAGTTGCCCCTCACCCGTACAGTGCACCTTTTACTTGTTCTGTCACATTTCCTTCGTTTAAGCTCAGTATCAAAGGATCAGATTGCTCTTTGTTTTTGTGTGATTATATCGACACTGTTTGCTGATTGTAACGGTGTAACTTTTTGTGCTATCTTGTTCGGCATGACATCGGATGGTTACCGTGTCTACATGTTTAATATTACCATGTATGTTAATATTTCTGTTCATATTCAGTCTGGTGCGCACAGGTGGGAAAGCAACTTACCTTTGTGTCGAGGCGCACCGTGAAGGTAGATATGAGGTAACATCGCCAAGACTTTGATAGAAAATGCAGTGTTTTTTTTTGGGTTGTTTTCCTAAATATGTTACAGGCAGAGGGAGAGACCGAGGTGTTGGTACCAGGCGACCCTGAGAGACAGCACATGGCGATGTGTGACAAACTCGGAGGGATCCCGTACAAACCCAAACAGATACAAGTGGCGGTATGATTTCATTTTTAAACTTCCAGGTGTACAATCAAATGAAAAAGAATTCAAAGAAACAGTCAATAACAAAGAAGCAAAGTTTCCGTCTACGAGCTAATGGTGCACATTCTTCATACCTGCAGCAAACAGTGGCTCAATAGTAAACACACACACACACACACACACACACACACACACACACACACACACACACACACACACACACACACACACACAGAGCTTTGGTGAAGTGTTCGTAAACGCCATGCCCTGGAAATGAATCAGTTTTTTCCCACTTATATAGCGCATTTTTGTTTTGACCCTGTATGCGAAAATCAGGCAAGATTAACGGTTCCTTGGCGGCTCTTACTGCAGCAAACACGAGTATAATCAAAGTGCATCACTCCCACTGAGCCAAATTTAAATCCATGCAAACATTTTTTTTTTTTAACGAGGCCACTGACCCACAACCCCAAACTTACTTGGTAGGAATTGAGCCACATAAGAGAGAGAAAATTCTTTGCCCCAAGTGGCTTCTCGCGTTGGTGGCAGAGTCTTAACCATTAGACCACTGACCACGCTAAAACTCTTTGCACTTGGTAAATCAGCAAAACAAATAATATGATCATGTGAACGCAACCTAATATCGTGCGGCTCTTTCTGGTGCAGTCTACATCCTGTGTTAGACGCCAAAACGACAATAATAATAATAATAATAGTGATAATAATAATGGGTATTTAAGAGACACCCTCCCTCCCGCAGGAGCTCAGGGCGCCTTGCAAACAGCACGCACTCACTCACCCAGAAACACACACAACATGCCTCCACACATACATTTAACTACAAACACATAATGTGCAGCACCATAAACACCCCCCCCCCCCCACGCCCCGCCCGGCGCATCCACACACACACACACACACACACACACACACACACACACACACACACAAAGCTGAAATGAAAATAAAAGGGCTTACTTTGAACATTGAAACATTTGGGACACGGACGAAATATTTACTCAGGGCAGTTTAGACGACCATCTTCCGATACATGTATGAACGACACGCGTACCTTCAAACAGCTTTCTATTCCATTTTGTTTTATTTCTGTTCGCTGTTTTGATATTTCCTGTTTTCCTCATTTTACTCTGTTTTGTCTTCCAGGACGAGTTTGCTGCCAAACACGGGATCGAACCCCTAAAGCGGAAGTCTTGATGCTTAGATACTTCTTCAATACTGGAGTTGACAACAGTCTTGTTCATAATACCGTTTTTGCAAAATGGTGATGAAGGTGGTCAGGATTAGACTTTCATTCGAGAAAATAGCTGTGAGCCGTTGGGATCAAACTCAGCTCATAGAATAAGGATATTCATATTAGATATTAGACAATTTCAAGGAATAAATCAGTGAATTGTGAAAACACATTCGGTGAAAATACCTGTGACACTAACTGTGATGTCATATAAAGGCAGATACAGCTGACCCCATGCCTTTTGTAACAGGTTATTTCAAAGGTTGGCGCTAAGTTTGTATGGCAAACGATTCTGTTGCACTCAAGACGTGACTAAGTATGACCGGTCAACTACATCCCCACTCCTCCGAAAACAAACAAACAAACAAACAAACAAAATACGAGTGAGTGAGTGAGTGAGTTTTTAGGGCTTAAAGCCGCGCAAGCCACAAAGACTAATTCGCGGCTGAGTGTGTCTGCACTACATGAAAAAAACAAAAATGTAACGTTGGACATAGGATGCAAACTGGTCTACGGGGCAATATAAACCCAGGACACGCAGGAGACGCTGCACCTTCATGCTAATTTATCGAACTCCCGGTTACAAAAAAGCGTAGAAAACAAATGACAATTACAACTAGTTAAAACAAAGATAAATACTAAGCGCATATACAGCAAATATTGCAACTTATCATCTCCTAGGCGCAATAAACCAGTTCGCAGCATATGCCCAACATCACTTATGCCTAACCACTGGTAGTGCAGACGTGAGTGAGGGGTTAAAAAGAAGAAATATAGATGAAAGGGCCGAACTTAGAAATCAGCTGAGAGAAGAGAGGAAGGACAGAGCGGCTAAATTCGGGAGGTTTTAAAGAGAAAGATACAGGTGAATGGGCTGGTGAGGGATAGACAGAGAGGTAGGAAGGAAAATTCCTTAGTTGCCAATGAAGACAACATGCCTGGGAGGCAGTTGGAGAACAGACCGCTCCAACACGGAACCTCCCCGCCGTGAGGCGGTTTGGGAAAACAACGCACCAGAGAGGGGTGCGTTGTGAAGGTCTTCAACATGACAGGTGTTCAGCAGCACCAGCAGGGCGCTGCGAACAAAGCCCGCCAGGCTGAAGACCAGGTGGGGGGAATCCAGTGAAGTCGGCCTTCAGAAACGACCCTCAGATGTCTCACTGGACCAAGGGTCAGCAGACACCTGCTTACTGACCTCCCCCCGGAGGAGATTTTAAGAGAGCAAAAGACAGGTGAATGGACCGAGTGAGGCAGAAATAAGAGTAAAGAAAGAGCAAAAGGGGTGGGCAAGCTTGGCAAAATCAGCCCCACCGCGTGAAGGCGAGCCCATGGGGCCAACAAAATACGAACAAACAAACAATAAGAAAGAACAACAAAAATAAAGACAACACCACCTCCAAAACAAACAAACGAAAAGCCACAACAATAACAACAACAACAACAACAACAACAACAGATTCAACCTAACAAAAAGAAAACAACAACAGCAAACAAACAGGCAAACAAAAACCTAAACAGCCCCCCCCCAAAAAAAATAAAAAATAAAAAAATAAATAAATTTTAAAAAAATCACACACACACACACACACACACACACACACACACACACACACACACACACACACACAGAGAGAGAGAGAGAGAGAAACAAACAACAACAAAATTTCCAAACAACAGCAACAACAAACAAGACCAAAAAAAAACAAACAAACAAACGCAAAAACAAAATCAAACGAGTAAACACTCAAACAACAACCCCCCAAAAAAGCTAAACAAATAAACACAAAGAACAACAACTACACAACACACAGAAAAAAATGTTCAACTGACTGCCCATAATTATGTCTTCTGAGTTCAGGGAAGGTCACTTCTTATCGGAGGCGAACGAACTTTGTGCAGCCTTCGTGTCATTCGCTCCTCGCAACCTGCACAACACGCGTGTCGAATTAGTCACATGACATCTTATCACAACGAAGACAAGAAGCAAAATTACTGACTGAAGGAAAAACTCCGATCAGGATGTCTCTCAGTTCTGAAGATGTCGTCATATCCAAGCATGAGCTGCATGCATACGTGGTGCGGTCGTGTGAGAGGATGGGCGTTAAGACAGGTCATGCTTCTGCCATGGCGGACCTCCTGGTAGCGGCCGATTACCGAGGTCTCCGTACTCACGGCTTCAACAATCTCAGTATGTATTTTGCAATGCTATCGCGAGGCACTTAATCGGGGTCGAGGCGGCGGATGTGTTGGAGTATGCTTAGCTATGAAATTCTTTCTCTGTCGAAGTCTCTCTCTCTCTAGTTTGTCAGTTGAATGGTCGGTTGGTTAGCTGGTTGGTGGGTGGTTGGTTGGGTGCGTGGCTAGGTTGGTTGGACGGTTGGATGGTTGGGTGGGTTGTTTGGTTGGTTGGCTGGCTGGATGGCCGGTTGGTTGGTTGGTTGGTTGATGGGTTGCTTGGCTTGTTGGCTGATGGGTGGGTTGACTGCTTGGCTGGTGTTTGTTGTTTTTGTCCGTTGTATTCATTTCACTTGGTCTTTTTCCATGTAAATTTGGTGGTGAAAACGCTCTTATTTCTGTCATTGTCATTACATGTGAAGAATAGGAGCACCAATGCCAATAATAAATGATATTTGTAGTGCGCATTTTTTCACAATAAAACTTAATGCGCCGATCACTCACTGACATTCACGCACATTTAACAAAGATGGACAGACATAAACTGGACACAGCCAGGAAACGGAAATGGACTGGTAGCCAAAGGAGTTCTCTTAGAAGTGGTGTAATCTCAGTAACGACGTCACGTACTTTTTGAAATCGATAACTGAGTAACAAAAATAAATACACTGTAGCTCTAAAACGTCTCTCTCTCCCGTAACTCCGGTCATATATTTGGCCAACCTGTAGTCAGGCCTACCTCGAAACGCAAAATCAGACCACTGCTGTTTCACACTGTCAGACAAAACTCACTAATCAGGGGGCATCTCACAGACATGGTCGACACTGAAACAAGGCTATGACTGATTTTACGACCAGTACCCAACTGATGTAAAGAAGAAAGATGACCCGAAAAAGTGTACATCGCAGAACTGTACCACTAGTTATTTGTGCACAGTGCATTAAGCAGTTTTCAGCTCTTAGCTAAAAACGGTTGCACTGCACGTAGTATTTTGCAGACGTGCTAGCGCATACAGATAGTAACCTTCACTTGATGAGTTAGAGCAAGAACGTTATAATTACTGCTGTTTTTATTTTGAATAGTTCATGGGCTCCATCTGTAATTGTCTGATTCCGTCACTTGAATGTTTCCATTATTACTAGTATGTGTGTGTGTGTGTGTGTGTGTGTGTGTGTGTGTGTGTGTGTGTGTGCAACAAACAATGCAGCCAACCAAAGACCTTTTTCGGAAAGTCGTTGTTCACCTAAAGACCGGCCCACTCCCCCTCCCCCCAGTTCACACACACACACACACACACACACACACACACCTCCTCTCATTCCGGGCCACCCCCAGATACCAAACTCAAGGCCTTTCACAGCCTGACAATACCGGCACTGCGATTGCCGTGACGTCATGTGACGGATCTCAGTAACATTATTGTCGGACAAAGGGCAGATATCATCCACTGTTGTTTCAGAGTACTACATGGATCAGCTTCTCACCAACAAGATAGCGTTGGACAAGGAGCCGGAGATAATCAAACAGACTGTTGCAACGGCCCTCGTGGATGGAAACAACGTTCTAGGTCAGTGCAGAAGTCTTATACAAGTTCCCCAAGTAACTGTGATTGTAATGGTTATGGATGACTATCGTTCAGTGAGGACGAGTACAGGCGTTTGACATTTCTATCACTGTGGGTGTGCGTATGGCAGAAAATCTCCGGTATGTTTTGCGTGTTCCAGGCCACGTGGTGGGGAACTTCGCCATGGACCTTGCCATCCAGAAAGCCAAGGAGGCCGGCGTAGGCTGGGTCACTGTGAAAGGTTGGTGCTGTTCTCAGATGACTGTACGTTGGGGGCAGAAATACGCTTTAGCCAAACGCTTGTACTCTTTGGACTTTCTTGACTGCCGGGGGAGAGAGACCGAGGTCATCGTCTTTTTTTTTTTTCTTTTCTTTTTTTTTCAACAGCAGGGCATGAACCTAAGACAACTCGGAAAAAGCCAGCTTGGCGGTGCTCGTATCGTTTAACCCTATAGGAATGTTCCAGCATATGAGCCCATTGATCAGTTCTTGTTTAGTATGGTAGAATTCTCATTACCGTTGTGTTTACTCTGAAGGTTCTAACCACTTTGGGATCGCTGGCTGGTACAGCACGCGAGCGTCTGAACAAGGACTTGTGGTGAGAAGAAACAGTTATTGTCAATGTTCCTTTGTGCATACAACCGATTTATATTTCCGAAGTTCTTTCCTATATAATGAACATTCAGTTCTCCGGTTGACATTGGATCCAAGGTTATCTCAATAAACTCTTTGAGTGAATTTTGAGCAGCAGGTTGTTTCGTCGCAACAAATATAAAAGCAGGATTACAAATATCTTTGTAAATTGTGACGATGTTTACACGATTTTCAGGGTCTTGCGTTCACAAATGGGCCTCCTTTTGCAGTACCTACGAGGGCACGAAAGGTAAAAGCAAACACCACTATATCAGAAATGTGCACTTGTGCAGAAATGTGTGTAGTTTTACAGTAATGCATATTTACTGAGATATGACAACACCATGACTGAATACTTCCAAGGTTTTAGTTTAATTTGACTTCGTAAAGCTGACGTTGAAAGTGACATTATGATAAACGGAGTTTTTTTTTTTTTTTTTTTGCTTGTTTGTTTGTTTGTTTTTGGGTTTTGTTGTTGTTGTTGTTGTTGTTTTTTTTGTGTGTTTGTTTGTTTGGTTTTTTTTGGGGGGGTTGGACTTGACACTTGATGTGTAGAACTGTGTGCGGAGAGTTGTGACCCAAACGTATAAGACAATTAACATCACCACCCTTTCCTTGTTTTTACTTTTTTCCTTCCACCGCCAAACTGAGACAATGACTTTATCCGTCACACAGGCGACTCTGAGTACAAATCCGATCAGTGTGGCCGCTCCTGCCAACAATGGAGACAGTATGGTGCTGGACATGGCGACAACAACCTCCTCTTATCGCAAGGTCAGATTGGCGCGTAGATCTGTCAAAGCCAACAGGAAAAAAAAAAATGCTTGGCGTCCCTTATATCCAAGCATTATTCCAATCTCTGAAATAATTCATTCTTGTTTACTACGGTGTAATTATTATTACGCAGGCGGCCACTGTGCATAACCTGTGATTAAAATATATTTATAAAACCGTATTCTCCATTCACTCCTTGACTGCCATATCCACCTGGCCAAAACTCGCTAACTACAGCATTGAATAAACTCGTGTTTAGTCTGCCAGTAACCATCAAACATATTCTTGTCTGTTATGCGCTACGTGTGTTGCACATAAATACACAATATTTGGGCTGCAAGTATGCTTTCTTTTCTTGAGGTTTCGGTAAAATTGGCACCGGCTTTTTCTGCTCACATTGTGTGATTTTTCTCTTTACAGCTGGAAATGAAAGCGTTGCGAAACGAGCCTGTGCCAATAGGGTGGGCTGTGGACTCAGAGGGGAAGGTAAGAAAAACGGTTGAACATGAGCGTTCTGAGAAACTGTTTGACGTAAAGTCAAGTTGTACACGAGAAACTCTCCGGCGTGAGCTTCGCGAGAAACTGTTTGACGTGAGTGAAAAACTTCTTGACGTGAACTTCGTGAGGAACCGTTTGATGCGACGTTGTACATGAGAAACTGTGTGATTTGATCGTTGTGAGACTGAAAACTTTTCTTTTTTCAGCGCGAGTGCGCGCGCGCGCGCGCACACACACACACACACACACACACACACACACACACACACACACACACACACACACTCTCTCTCTCTCTCTCTCTCTCTCTCCTGGACCTCAGTCAGATCAACAATGAATATTCGGTCTATAAAAACCAGACGATTTCCTTTGTTTCCTCTCCTTCACAGTACATCACGACGCACGCACGTGCACACACTTTTGATAACTTGTTTTGTATATTTCTCTATTGTCTGCTCCAGCCTACTACGGATCCACGAGTGCTTTTCCAGGGTGGCAATTTAATGCCTTTGGGTGGTCTTGAAGAAACAAGTAAGTAGAATCTCCTTGAATCCACGTTCATATGTCTAATAGAAGGGAAGAAGATCTGATGAAATATGTGTTACTGACTGAAATAATTATGTGTTACTGACTGAAATAATTATGTGTTACTGACTGAAATAATTATGTATTACTTAGTGACCTGGGACGATGGCTTTAAAAAAAAACAACATTAAAGCTAGGTTAGGTTTTGCCCAAACACAGACACCAAAATCTATCTGTCTGTCTGTCTGTCTGTCTGTCTGTCTGTCTCTCTCTCTCTCTCTCTCTCTCTCTCTCTCTCTCTCTCTCTCTCTCTCGCTCTCTCTCATATGCTCATTTGCTCCAATGCTCATTTGCTCCAATGCTCATATGCTCATATTTTTGTAGTTCAGCAACGGCAAGTTCGAACATTTCTGCCAAAACTTTTACCGTTGGAAAATAAAGATGATTGTCATTGGCATGTCTCGTTCGCTTGCTTGCTTTGATAGGTGGCTACAAGGGCTATGGGCTGGGCATGATGGTGGAGGTGTTCTGTGGGATCCTCAGCGGCGGAGCGTTCGGTCCTTTCACTGGCCGCTACTTTCTAGGAGACGAGTCTCCGGATGTGGTGAGGAAAGCATTACAAGCTTATCACAAGGTTGTGTGTTTTTAGATCCCGTTTGAAGACAGTAAGTGTACTTGTAAAGAAAATCTGGGTTGCGTTTCCAAATTTTATGAAACGTGTGCACATGTAAAGGCCAAATATTTAAGATTTGTATGTTCACAGATCGTTCTGAGTTGTTTTGGTGGTGTATAGCATCACACCACTTAAGCACCTGCACAGTGACAGCATCTCCAATGCTGGCACTGAGCCATCAAATGGGCACGCAATGACGCGGCTAACGCAGTGAGCAAGAGTCTTGTTGGCAAGATCAAAAGCTTAGTCGTAAACTTTGAATGTTGGTACCGCTCGCGCAAAGGGTAAACAGCATTGTAAAGCATTAAGAGCTCTTCTAATCACCAAGACAGGCGCACTCACAAGCGAAACTGTTTCAGAACATGAGTTGGCATCTTTGAGGACGAGTACAGGCGTTTAACATTTCTATCACTGTGGGTGTGTGTGCCACACTCGTCTTTGTTTTGGGAATTGTCAACGGAAAGATACGTTTTCATTAATGAGATGCTGACAGACAGACAACTGGACAGAAAGCAGCAGAGGGTGTCTACTACTATTTTGTCTCTGGTTCATGTAGCCCCGAATTAGTTTTTGTTGCTTGCGCGGCGTTAAGCCCTAAAAACTCACTCACTCACTCACTGTGGTCCAAGTGAAAGATGGACGATGTGTGTGTGTGTGTGTGTGTGTGTGTGTGTGTGTGTGTGTGTGTGTGTGTGTGTGTGTGTGTGACAGAGTCATTGTTTTGTAGCTATTGACCCGAAAGCGTTCGCCCCTGGGTTTCCTGACAGGATGAGTCAACTTCTTGACCACTGCCGGAACTTACAACCGGTACGTATTCAGTGTTCTATTTTTGATGATATGTACCACACAAAACAAGTGCAAGTCTTTCCTTCCTCGAAATGTAAGTAGCACACGATTTTATGACTGTATATATGTATATGAACTTCATGATCTTATATTTGCTACTATCATTTAGACTGCCTATTCTCCTGAACCGCAAAAATGAACGATAAAATCATTAAAATGAGAAATTCAGGTTGGCGACATCATGGGGAGCTGCATAAGAAAACAATAACCCCAGAACAAACAAAGAAACAAACAAAACCCAAAAAAGAAATAACATAACAAAACAAAACAAACAAACAAACATACAAACAAACAAACAAACAAAACAGCAGTGTGACAAATTACATTGAGTTAATCAGTAACAAGGATTTAAGAAGTGCTATAACTCTTGGTGTTGCGTTTCCTGATTGGTTGATTGGTTAGTTGCCAGGTGGTTTGTTTTAACCTTTTCAAAGACGTGTCATGGAAAAAGTCAGGACAGATGTCTGACACTCAGCAGGGAATCGAACTCACGACCCGAGCAGTGACTGCATAACACTTTGCCAACTCGACTCTCCCGGTTCCCCTTGTCCCTTTTGATAGATGTGGAGATCAGAAAGGGGGAAAAAGGAATTTCCCATACACTGTGTCCAGTCCTGTGAAGGAAAACAGAAGGGAAATCGTCAGGACTTTGACACACAATGTCATTCTACTTCCCGCATATCCCTCGTACAGCTAACCATAGCCATAGTGTGTGTGTGTGTGTGTGTGTGTGTGTGTGTGTGTGTGTGTGTGTGTGTGTGTGGGTGGGGTGGTGGTGGTGGTGGTGGTGTGTGTGTGTGTGTGTGTGTGTGTGTGTTTCATACATCTTGCACTTTTTTGTGTGTTATTTGTGGTTTTTATATGCTTCTTATTTTCATAACAGGTTTCGGCGCGACATTCATGTTACATGTACCATTATTATTATCATCATTATTACTCTCTCTCTCTCTCTTTAAATTTTGTGCGAACTTGAAATCATGAGGCGTGTGTGTGTGTGTGTGTGTGTGTGTGTGTGTGTGTGTGTGTGTGTGTGTGTGCGTGTGTGTGTGTGTGTGTGTGTGTGTGTGTGTGTGTGTGTGTGTGTGTGTGTGTGCGTGTGTGTGTGTGTGTGTGTGTGTGTGTGTGTTACAGGCAGAGGGAGATAGCGAGGTGTTGGTACCTGGTGACCTTGAGAGACAGCACATGTCGATGTGTGACACACTCGGAGGGATCCCGTACAAACCCAAACTGATACAAGACGCGGTATGATAAATACGCCAGATCGCACACCTTCAAACAGTAATTTTGAAACTCTAGTGTGCTTTTGGTCGCTTATTTAGCATTTCCAGTATTTCCTGGTACTGCATGAATATCAAGCTCTGTGCGTGCGTGTGTGCGTGCGTGCGTGCGTGTGTGTGTGTGTGTGTGTGTGTGTGTTTTACCTGCAGGACAAGTTTGCAGCCGAACACGGCATTGAACCGTTGAAGCGGAAATCATGATGCCCAGAAACTTCTCCAGCTTTGCAATCGACACACCTTGTTATCAATACTGTTCTGAAAGTGAAGACGGAAAAGGCTACACCTCTGTGTCGAGAAAGCAGCTGTGAGCCGATGAAACAAAACTGAGCTGATGTCACGTATAAGGACTATAGTACAAGATATATTTATATAATTTTACAAGATATAAATAAATCTCATACATGTGTTTAAGAAGATGAAACTGAGATTTATCAGATATGTAACTGAAAATGTTATCTGAAATCATCCATACATGGAGCCAGTATTCAAACAATGTAAAGAAAGATTCAGCTTACTAACTCAAATCGTTTTCGAACACGGTAGACTGACTAAATAATAATAATAATAATCTGACACCAAGAAATTAGCTTATGAAGGAGAAACCTTGATGGCAGTCTTTGACTGTGTACATTTTGATTCATCAGTTTCAATAAATTCTAAAAGTGTGTTGCTAAACTGCTTCTAAGCTGCTGTTTGTACTGATCATCTAGATTCTAAAGATGCATTGCGCATTCAGAAATAGCCGTGTAAACTATTTCATTCTGACAGTCATGGCAATCTTGGGCGGTGTACATTTTGATTCATCAGTTTCAATACATTCTAAAAGTGTGTTTAGCAAAAACAGTAAGCATGTGTTTATTATTATTATTATTATTATTTTAATCTTCTAGATTTTGAAAATGAATTGTGCGTTTTGCTCTCAACGTTACGCAGTGGTACTAGGCACGGGCAGAAAGGGGGTGGGTGGGAGTTGCACACTTTCGTCAACAGAAACACCAACGACGTCCATAATAATACAGCAACGTCTTCGTTTTTGTTGGCAGAACGATTGGATTGCACGATCGTTATATTCAATATAACAAATATATTTCTCAGCGCGAAACAGTTGTTAGCATGCACAGGGTTGGAGAACCAAGTATCATTTTCATATACTATATATTACATCTCAAATTTGAAATAAACATTTTGTCACCGACTTACGCTCTAAGCATTTGGTGCACATGTTGTCGCTGTTTGTGTGGTCATATGAGAGAAATTATTATGGCACTTGCTGTTTCGTTGTTTTTAACCGGTTTACGTGTTCTATCTATCTTTAATTTGAAAATCGTAGATTGACAGGGAAGCGAATAAAACTATTAATAACTTACCAGCTGTATACGTCTTTTGATATACTTAAGATAGCCTTAGGGGATTAGACGCTCGACGACAGTACTGAAATTGTTATGTCAGAAATACACGCATACACCATTACTCGGACAAGCGCTTTTCAAACTGGGTGACAGGGGCAACGGATTTGGTGACATCCTAGACCTTGACATCAGAAACGCCAGGGACGACATGAGCATTTGGGGCGTGCACAGACACGGCGACAACGGAAATGGGTTTAGTGGCCTGCTCGACTTAACTGGCCGCGACAATGGAGACAAAGAATTTGGAGCCCTGTTCGGCGGAGACAACGGATTTGGAGGACTGTTTAATAATGGAAACGATAACGGAAATGGGTTAGGTGGCCTCTTTGGCACAGACATTGGGGACAACGGCTTTGGTGGCCTCATTGGTAAAGGCAGTAGTGATAACGGACTTGATGGCCTCTTTGGTAGAGACAACGGAGACGACGGATTTGGTGGGCCTCTTTGGTAGAGACAATAGCGTCTTGGGATTTGGTGGCCTCTTTGGTAGAGACAATAGCGACTTGGGATTTGGTGGCCTCCTTGGTGGAGACGGTGGTGATAACGGACTCGGAGGCCTCTTTGGTAAAGACAACATATTTGGTGGCCTCTTTAGTAAAGACAATGGAGACAACGGATTTGGTGGCCTCTTTAGTAAAGACATTGGAGACAACGGATTTGGTGGCCTCTTTAGTAAAGACAAAGGAGACAACGGATTTGGTGGCCTCTTCGGAAAAGACAATGGAGACAACGGATTTGGTGGCCTCTTTAGTAAAGACAATGGAGACAACGGATTTGGTGGCCTATTTGGTGAAGACAATAGTGACAACGGATTTGGTGGCCTGTTTAGTAAAGACAGTGGAGACAACGGATTTGGTGGCCTCTTTGCTAAAGACAATAATGACAACGGATTTGGTGGCCTCTTTAGTAAAGACAATGGAGACAACGGATTTGGTGGCCTGTTTGCTAAAGACAATAATGACAACGGATTTGGTGGCCTCTTTGCTAAAGACAATAATGGCAACGGATTGGGTGGCCTCTTTAGTAAAGACAATGGAGACAACGGATTTGGTGGCCTTTTTGCTAAAGACAATAATGACAACAGATTTGGTGGCCTCTTCAGTAAAGACAATGGAGACAACGGAGTTGGTGGCCTGTTCGGTAGAGACAATGGCGACAATGGAGTTGGTGGCCTCTTTGGAAAAGACAATGGAGACAACGGATTTGGTGGCCTCTTCGGTAAAGAGAGTGGTGACAATGGAGTCGGTGGCCTCTTCGGTAGAGACAAAGCTGACGAAGGATTTAGCGTCTTGAACGGAAACAATGATGATAACGGATTTGGCGGACATTTAGGTGGCCTGTTTGGTGGAGACAACGGTTTCGGTGAACCTTCTGATAGAGGCAATGGCGTGGGTGGCCTGTTAGGACTCACAAATAAAAACAAGGGACTAAGAGGTCTCCCCGGGTCTGGCGGTCTGCTTTGGTCTGGGATTGGGCATGACGGAGACAACGGGTTCCGTAATGACAATGGATTCGGCGATCTCTTCGACAACGAAAAAGCAGATAACGGATTCGGCGATCTTCTGGGCAACGGAAACGGCAACGGATTCGGCGACGACTTGGTTTGGAACGGAGGAGAAGACATGGGAAAGACAGGACTCGGGTTTGGAGCTGGATTCAAGACTGGGTTTGCTTTTGGCGGCAGTTTCTCTGGCGGTCATGTTCCAACCAGCGTCGGCTTTCTTGAAGACTCGAATGGTGGACTGGACAACAGATTTGGCAAAGCTTTTGATCTGTAGTAACATGCAGGGTTGAAGATTTTGTCTGGGTATTCACCTGCTGTTGTATCTATTGTCAGTTTTTCCGTCTGTAATAGGCTGTGGTCGAGGTAGAAGGAATTTGTACTGAGGCGTTAAAGTGCGATTGTCAAATAATTGAGTTATTTGTTTTGACTCTCTCTCTCTCTCTCTCGTTGAAGAGAGAGAGAGAGAGAGAGAGAGTGTGTGTGTGTGTGTGTGTGTGTGTGTGTGTGTGTGTGTGTGTGTGTGTGTGTGTGTGTGTGATTCCCGCTTATTAACATATTCACAGATGGCTTCCTAATAAGAAACTTAGCAATAAAAGCTATAAACATACGAGAAAGCTCACATGAACACCACATTCATACAAACCTGTATGTGTTCACAGATGACACGAATAAATCACTTAACTTGCTAACTCACAAGGATGTTTCAAAAGGAAGATACACACAGATGTATCAAAATAATACTTTATTCATACATCAACAAAAATACTGAGTCAATTATATGAAACTGTTTACACAAGAGAAAATGGCCGAACACCATTTGTGCGAGTCACTTACAAACGTACGTCAAAACCTCTACAGACGAAGTAAATGTATCAAACACTTCTTGGTTTGCAAACGCATCCACCCTCGCATGTGGGAGCGTTTGGTCGAGCAATTTTATTTACAAAGCGCTCTCGGAAAGCTCGAGTTTTTAAATCAATTGTCTCAAATGCCTAATGGTATAAAGAATGTCTGGCCTATTAATTTGTTCAACTACTTCAATGGATACCGTGTGTTACCGGAAATACGTTGAAGCTGAAAGAGCAAGAACAATTATCCTGAAAGTAGTGGGGAAGCTGGACAAACTGTTTTCAATTCAAAGTAACTGTTATTCGAACAAGAATAATCTGCAGTACATTTTGTTTTCAAAAATAGATAAGTTTCATCAAAAGGCGCATTATTATACACGCGTGCATGATTTTGGTTTGTCATACTTTACATGTGCACACACAAACTTACATCGTAAAATTATGATGTGCATTTTGAACAGAAGTAAATGCTACTCTACCCAGAGAATCAAAAGATAAAGAATAGTAAACAGTTTAATACAACGCTAAAGGTTTTGAGGCCGTAATTCAGAGGGATAATATATATAAAAATGTGCCAACTTTGTGAAAATCAGCAGCAGTGAGCTAACAGAAAAATGGTAACCCGTACTAGCAACCTTAGGGTTTCTGGTTTTGGCTGCTTTTGGTAAAGTATATAATTTTTTTTTTTAAACAAGAACACTAAAAAATACAAAAAGTTATAGCAGAATTAGAAGCAACAGTTAGAGCACAATTCGGTCACATAACACACAGGAAAGAACTTCTTTTTTGTCTCTTTTGATTGAATGGACTGACAATTACCATTCCTGAAAAAATGTTTTTTCAGCATACAGATGCAAGACAATAAACAATTTATCATGTTAAAACGGAGCAAAGTCTGTTTTCCAAGTCTACACAAATCAAACACCTCGAAGCTAAAACCAAACAATATTCACAATGGTTGACACAAACATACTTTTGCCTTTTAAACTTAAAATTCTGCTGTCGTGTGTCACTTTCCCGTATTGTAGTTACTGACAGGCCTTTACAGCAAAAGTTTCTAATTTTAAAAATGGTGTTTTCCTGGAAACTAAAGTGATGTCTGTGCTGCAGTATTCAGAAAAAGTATGAAAATATTCAAAAGACAACAACTGCAAATGAAGTTACGTTCAATTACGTGATAAACCAACCTACAATAACATGACTAAAAAAATGATTTGGCAGTGAGTTAAAAAAAAAAAAAAAAAAAAAAAAAATTTGGCAGTGAGTTGCACTCTCGGTGGAACTAGCTTGCAAACGCACATCTCCAAAAAATCATACAACACTCTCATTTAATAAAAAAAAAAAATACTCATGATGACAAAATCACTGATCGTATTCAACTGCCTCCCTCGAAACTAACAGGTTTCGATGAACCGAACTCTCCCTGAAAACCAGGAACATCCTCTCTCATAACATGCGTGTAAAACAGTAAGAGACATTGTCAAATTGTCCTCTTTCTTTCACTTCTGTCAATATCCGCCTGTGTCGACACAGAGGGGCGTGCTCAGGCACTACAGATTTCAGCTGCACATCACTATTCACAATGACGCTTCTCACACCACAACAGATCGTATTTTTCTAGCGTAATATTTTTGCAGCTTTGCAAGAGTAATGCCCGTTTTCTTCCAGCTGTTTCCACGTCGTTTCGAGCAGCCAAAACGTCGTATAGTTCTAGAGAGTAGAATAATAATTTCCGCACTTTTGCAAAAGTGATATGCAAAAGCCCATTTGCCTCTCAAGATGTTGAAACCTGTTTTGGCCTTGTTACTGCACAGCGTGATGGTTGTTACAATTGGTTAAAAAAAAAAGTCCAGCATCACAAGCACAGGACCAAACAAAAAACAACAACAGCAACAGCAAAAAGGGGGAAAAAAAGACAGAAATGAGAGAAAGAAAGAAAAAGAGAGAAAGAAAGAAAAAGAGAGAAAGAAAGAAAAACAAAAACAAAAACAAAACTCAAGCTTGTTTCTAAACATCCGTCTCTCATTGACACCTCACAGCAGCAGGTTTACCGGACTCCGAACATTCAGTGGCAGCGTACGATTGCACTTTGCACGCGTCCAACCGCTGCTCCTCGCCAGAACATCCGACACCAGTAACCCAGGCCGTGGAGTTGAGATGAGGGTCTTCCGTCGCGCGTGGGTATTCGAACTCCCGACCGTCGCGGTACCCGAGCTGTTTACAGGCCACGCGAGCCTCGTAACCGCTCCAGCCATAGGCGCAGACAGGCAGCCAGAGGCCATGGTGATGCATCTCGATACGGCCTGTGTTCATGTCGTTGACCTCAGGGATTGATACCATGCGCAACATGTGATCTGTAAAATGAGTAAAAACAGGGGTTTCAACAGTAAAGGTACGTCAGTCATCACAATTTTTTTTATAGTGAATATGCATATACACGCGTGATCTGTTCATTGGTTGGAGTTGTGGCCATTTCTTGCTCTTTTTTTTTAAAAAATTCATCGCATAAAGGGGATGCAAATAGACGGAGCAACGGGGGAAAGCCCCAACAGTTTACACCGGTCCCGGGCGTGCGATGGGCCCTATGGGGAGATTGTTGCCACACACCCGAGACTTTCTTCACGGGTGCGACTTTGAGGGTGCTTCACTTGTTACGACACATCTCATGATGTGGATGATTATACGGCCGGCACGGCAGGTGCAGTAGTTCCCGGGCCTGGTTAACACGGGAATATTTATGACAGGAGGCGCGGAGTGCGGTCCTGTCACGCAGTCTCAAACCACGTGGACCTCCATAGCATCATCCTCATGCATAACGAAAATTTGCCCCAGTTACCGACCCATTCGTGAATTCCACGCATGACCTGGGAGGCACATAACTGGAGTTGGCCAAGAGTTGAAACAGCCAAAAAATAAAAAAAATAAAAAAGAAGGTTACGCTCCAGGAATAGTACCAACAACCCGAGGATTTACTGTCTGTCGCTTTACTAACTCGGATATCCCCGGTTCACCGTGGTCCGTTGAGGAAGGAGGGGGGAGGGGGGGATAGAGAGTGGGGGATGAGTGAATACTGAGGGAATGGATTAACGATTCAAAACAAGCAAAATCTGAATGGACCTATCCTCCACCAGAACGACTCAAAATACCTGTCGTTTCGTGTTACATGGTGACAGAAGCAAACGGGTAGCTTATGAGACAGAAGGTCGACTGCCCTAACCAAACAGATCAGTTAAAGACTATCCATCTAAAGCCAGGTAACCTTTGCCATGAAAGTATTGTCTACACTGCACGTACCGCAAATGACGGCGAAGTCCCCATTAGTGCACGTGACCGAAGATTCGGGCATCCACACAGCGGGGCATCGTCCTGACGACAGGCACGTGACGTTGAGTGCCCACTGCTGCGCCGACCCGTGCCCGAAATGCCCGCTGCCGGCCGAGATGCCCCCGTTGTGGCTAAGATGGCGGCAGATGAGGGACGCCTCACTGTGGCCCATGCTGCCTTGACAGACGGAGCGCCAATGGCCTTTGAAGAACACTTCTACACGACCTTCTGAAGGCTGTTTACCCTCCACCAAGGCGATCAGTGGCTCTGAGAACAGGAGACAAAAAGTTTTTTTTTTTAATCATTAAAACGGTGGGAACAGCTTCTTATGGTTATGTTTGTTATTTCAGGACAAGTCGGCAAAACCAGTCAACAGCGCGCACGCACGCGCACGCACGCGCGCGCGCGCGCGCACACACACACACACACACACACACACACACACACACACACACACACACACACACACACACACATGACAAGTAAATCCATGAGTTTAGTTATCTTTATTAACTGAGTAAGCATGTAACTTCATTATTTATATTTCTTTGTATTACCTTGTTAACTGGCAAAGGTTTGGTTAGAGGTCTACAGACAGATAGATCTGTTTGTTTGTGAGGGCGTGGTTAGGGTGGAGTCCTAACTGAAGAGAGTCCGTTTACTGAAATTCTGACTGTGGTTTCTTAACATTTTACATTCCTTGCCAAACAAAACACTTCAGGGATGTTAGGATGCCTCCCTCCGGCTACTCCCACTCCGCTACATTTCTCTCTCCTCCCTCCCCCCCCCCTCCCTCTCTCTCTCTCGTAAAGCAGACAAACAGAGAACATACATAAGCAAAACCAAACAGGCAAAGAACGTAAACACACTGGTACATATCCACCCTTAATGCACCGCTGACAAAGAAGTTTTCGAAACACAGTTCCCTCCCGAGTAATTGCATTTCAACACTGTTTGGAAACTGCAGTCACCCTACAGCGTCAGACAGGCACCTGAACACTGACAGGCAGGAACGAATGCTGCACCAGCACGTGCGGGCGAACTCCACAACGCTGAGTGGGTCAGGTTCAGCCTCTTCGTTTATGAAATTAGTGCAAACAACATAAATGCACAGAATAAGGGGCGGTCGGTGGTCTAGTGGTTGAGAGACTTGTCGCCAATGCGACAGGTCAGGGGTTCGAGTCGCAATCGGGGCAAAGAATGTTTGCTTCTCGTATGTGGCACCGTTCATTCGGGCCGATCGTCGGGGGTTCTTTCCGGGTACTCCGGCTCCCCCCCCCTCCCCCCTCTGCTCTGGAAATGTTCAGCCCATCACATTTGAAAAATAGATGCAATTCTAAAATTCCGAAATTTAAATAGCTGAGCTGACCCTTCGCACCACGTGATTGTAATGTGTTCATGTCCAGTGTGTGAGGGAGAATGCATGTGATTCACGTGAGCGTGCGTGTTGGGTTCAGTTCGCGGCGCTTTGAGCCGATTCATGAAATTGGGTAAAGCGCCTAAACTATAATCATTATTATTATTATTATTATTATATAATGCATCCTTTGCACCCGGTATGTGCCAGAACGTTGGATGGATAAAGTTCATCAATTTCAACCACAAAATAATGCACAAAATTTGCACACATTCATTGAATTTAAGCACCCTCTGCACACCGCACGTGCAGCTAAAGCCACAAAGCTGAATGGATCACGTTAGTCACCTTCAGCCCCCCCAAAATGATAATTGTAAACAGTTACTGATAAAATTAATGCACCCTTTCTCAAATTTTATGAACTTATAAGCGCACAAAGGTTATACTTCGGGATCCAGAAATGAACAAGCAAACAAAAGCGAAATCTTGTTTCCTTTTTCTCTCCTAGTGTCAGTAACCGCGACACAGCAATGGGCAAACTAAGGGGAGTGTTTATGAAGGTCTTTGCAAGGGGAAAAAGGACTATCAGTTGAATATTGATGTATCTCGGTGTCTGCTGGTGGTCTTACACCATTACGGCTTGACACTGATAGTCATGAACGAATGCTTCGCACTCACGAGATACGGGACGATGACCGTGGCGTTACCCCGCAGGCTGAGAGCGGCACAGGGAAGTCCATGTAGTAGTAATACTACGTGGCTCTGTGGAAAGAACTGCCTGTCAGGGTCTACGAGAACCTGTAAATGTCAGGCGCAACCCGAGCCCATTCACCTCCCTGGCTGGCCC
>JACVVK020000001.1:5317500-5322500 GCA_018292915.2 Batillaria attramentaria | reverse complement strand
GGCTTTTTCATCGTTACCCCGTCTTTGATATCACCCGTATGTGGTGGAAAAGGACGTTAAACCCCCAAACACCCACCCACCCTCTCTCTCTCTCTCTCTCTGTGTGTTCATGCGGGTATACAAACAAGAACAACAACAAACCATAACAAAGGATTTTTAAGTGTAACTGTGACCTAAACATGTACTAACTTACTCTTCAGTTACACATAAATGTCAACAGTTCGATTCCTTGTTTCAGAAACCTGTAACATGATTACAGAATATGTATGTCTCTGCCTGGCTGGAGCCAGACATGTGTGATGGTTTGTTGCTGTTGTTGTTGTTGTCATTTTTTTTTTCTTCGTTGTTCCGTCTTGCTATCCCACTTACGAAATGGAAAAAGATGCTAATCCTTCAAACATCCGACTAACAAACAACAACAACAACAACAACAACAACAACAAAAAACACCCCCCCCCAAAAAAAAAAAAAAAACACACCAAAAAACCAACAACAACAACAACAACAACACCCCCCCCCCAAAAAAAAAAAAAAAAAAAAAAACACCAACAACACAACAACAACAACAACAAAACAACAAACAAACAAACAAACAAACAAACAAACAAACCCCAGTTTCTTCTAATCGATTTTTTCGCTGATTACATTCACCCCCAAACAATTTGCACGTGGTCCAGGTCACCGGTGTGGGACATCCCATCACACGAAGCTGATCACACAGCCGATTACATCTCAATTGGCCCACAAAACGAGTATCGTTTTCTGCATCAGCCTCCAGCTAAACAGAAGCCATGTGTTCCATCAACCACGGAGCCTACGGAGAGTCTTCTGTTCTGCTTGGGGTTTGTGTTGACGCTGGGAGAGAAAATAACAAGCTGCCGCCCTCAGCCAAACGCTTTGAGCACAGTAATGTGTGTGTGAAGAAGTTCAAATGGGAGTTGAAAAGGAAAAAAGGCTTTTGGCTTGATGGCTGTCTGTGAATCTAATAAGAAACAAGATAAGTGGGTGGGTGTTTCTGAGTTTAACGTCCTTTTCCACCACGTATGGGTGATAACAAAGACGGGTCAACGAGAAGAAAGGCCAGCACAAATATCTGGCCCCGGACGGGATTCGAATTCACGACCCAAGCATTGAAAGTCCAACGCGCTCTACCATGCAGCACAGCAGCAGTAACCGTATTGGGTGAATAACTTTACGTGTTATCAGGGACGCAAAAGGCAGAAAGTGCAGGTCCGTCTGTGCGCGTATAACAAGAGTACTGCCATACGCCTACCGTCGTTTGGGGGGACAAAAAAAAAAAAAAAGAAAAAAAAAAGGTCTAAGCACCACGAATTTGATAGGCGCTTAAGCCCTTTATTTTAGATGTCGGTAGAAACGACTCTGTGAAACCGCGGAACCGAAGGAGATGAATTCAGTAGTTCAATCTACATTGTAAACACAAAGCCAAATGGAAGTTGGCCAATTTGAAGTCAGGATCTGGGTGTTTTTTTTGTTGTTGTTGTTGTTGTTTGTTTGTTTGTTTGTTTTGGTTGTTGTTGTTGTTGCTGCTGCTGGAAATAGCATCTGAATTTTAGGAGCTAAATATGTTTTAGGCCGGTTAGTCAGTGATAAGTTGTTCAGCAGTTGAATTATTTTTGTTTGTTTTTCGAGTTTGTTTTGTTTTTCCATTACTTCACCCTTTCTGCACTGACGTTACCACGTACTATCATATATGTCTGACGCTAGCTGACTGCAGCCATCGCGGTGACACCAAGCCGCCTTCTTTTGGTCATTCTTTATACCGCATAAACTGCACGAAAAACATACACAACGGTACGCGACTAAAACAGAAACCGTTTCTAAGGGAGATCACTCCAAGACTGAAAACCTGGCAACGGCTGTCAAAAGTGGAATAGAACGAAGATTTCACACACTACTGACTGTTACAACTGTAGTCGTAGCACGGCAATGGGGACTGAAATACGGCCATAGTCGTACCTCGGGCAGAATGAGTCCATGAATGATATCAAAGACGGGGAACCGAGAGATAAAAAAAAAAGTCAGCAAAACTTTCGTTTCCTCTAAGCTTTGAATCGACTTCACAACACTGACAGCCCAAAGCCCTACCAGCTCAGCTTTTCTGCCTCCTTCCCCCCTTAACTCCGTCCCAACCCTCACAACTACCCCCACTCAGTAACCCCCCATCCCCACCGGTCGCGGTGACGCAAAAAAAAAAAAAAAAAATGTATTGCTGTGACACGCAAGAACATCTGATCTTACATCTAGCGTAAACATGCGTACATGTTCACTGAACCGGTAGTCTAGGGGCAGAGTTTTCATGAATAGAAACACTCCGAAACATAACTCACCTTCTATCTCACGACTATCTTAAACGGTTTCTGCTCCTAAGAGGTCTTATCCTTTCCGCAGAAATAATGCACCCCAGCGGCAGAAAAAAAAAATCTGACATGAAATAGAATGTTTTTGCAGTTTTTGAAGTGGCTGTTAGTGCAACAGGCGTTACTTCTCAATACTGTTCTCTCTCTCTCTCTCTCTCTCTCTCTCTCTCTCTCTCTCTCTCTCTCTCTTTCTCTCTCTCTCATTTTTGTAGACAGTTTGTAGTTTGTTGTTCAGTATCCTTGAATGTTGAATAACAGGGCAGCCTGTAAGACAGGAAGCAATGCTTAAATGCTGTATCCTGAATAAAAACGTCTCACCATCACCATCATCTTCTCTCTCTCTCTCTCTCTCTCTCTCTGTGCCAGAAACCTCTTTTCATCTAGCGATGTTCTCCAAGCCCACCCAAGCACTCGTGATCGTGGAACCCTGACTGATATGCCTGCTAATCTTTCCGCTGATAATTATATTGTACATGTAGCCCTGCATGGGCCTGTGCACGATGCTGTGGGCAACAGCCGGGTGAATGGCCTGGTGACCAGGGCCCGCATGTAAAAGTCGGGGTTAGGGAGTTTAGCCCCGGGTTAGAGTCTAACCTCGAACTAAACTAGCTCTAGGGCTCTTTCTGTTGTTTTTATGTTTTATCAGGAAGAGGGTCCATTCCACCATGGTGCCTGTGCCGTTATAAAAGGATTTTTGTCTTTCTTTCTTTACTTCCTCTTTTATTTAATTTTGTTTGTTTGTTTTTTTTTTTGTCCTAGTCTGGATTAGGCCCGTAGCCGTGAATTAAATTAATCTCGAGTTTTGCGTACAGGCCCAGGGCAGTTGAATCCGGGATGGACCGGTTTTAGGAAAGACACCCATCGTGTCAGTTTAAGGTGCTTTAATTGTCACTGATTAGGTTGTAACCGCTGTTCCCAGTATTTTGGGAACATTTACTGACACTGACACGGACGGATGGAGGGAGACAGGGGCCAACGGAAAGAAAGGGGTTGGGGTGGGGGGTTGGGGTGGGGGGTGGGCACAAGCGGCAAGATTTAGCGACCTATGGATTCTGCTACGATGTTTTCGACAGATTATCGTCCAGTAAATTCAGTCCATGTCGCACCCACTTTCCATAAGATGCAAGATCGTCAGATAAAAAAATCAAAAAATTATTTATTCTGCGGTGTATTTATGCCTTTCTCAAGCTTCAGAATCCTTACACGCCCCAAATCCATAAGTTGTTTCCTTCCACAGCTTACAACACTTCTATCATGCAGGTGATTTTCACGCTGAGAAATTGTACATCCCCCCCCCCCCACACACACACACACACACCGCACACACAAAACACACTGAAAAAAAGAAACTAAAAGACTGTTGTTGTTGTTGTTTGTTTGTTTGGGTTTTTTTTTAATTTGGTTTGTTAGTCGTAACATAACTGAAGAGCCTGGTTCTGCAGTGACAGAATCGCAAAACCCACGCAACATAACTGCACGCACAACGCAAAGACCGTGAAAGATACGCTACAAACCCCAACACCCCGGGGGAGCATGAGAGATAAGGGGGTCAGGTCTGGGCAGCGTAAACACTCTTAGAAGCCGCTAGAAAGGTTAAAGACAGAAGAGCCCGGGTCTCTCAGAGGTATCGATGGCACCGAGTGATGACTGTGGGTACTGATACGTGGTCTCGTGTCAGCAGATTGCGGTCCACGCGCTGTAAGTAGTATCGCTTCTACTTACATAGTGCAAACAGACGGAAGCAAACATAGCCGTCTACTGCACTGAATCCTCTCGAAAGTTCAACCGGTGCAGCCAACAAAGGACATCAGAAACTGGGGCGGTTGGAACTGGCAAAATATACTGAACAAGCCGGGGGGCATTCTACGGTGACCTGGAAACAAATTAACTGGGTCTGGAACCAGGGCCTTTTTTCTTGTTGACTGTAGTGTTGGTGCACGGTAAGACCTCAGTATAAACACCGTGCATGCACCAGCAAAAGAGTGACAAGACGGCGTATTAAAAAGCACGCACGCCATCCGACATTTTTAGACTACAGCTGTTTTGCAGGTGTCCAGCATCATACCGTTTAGACACGTGTACAAATGGAGCCTAACACGGACTGGCATTGAGCAAACAGAGACCGAAACGCACAGCGTGTGCTACAGTCTTGTCACACGGCTGACTAGAAGAGCTTCGCGCCGTTGAAGTTCTCCGCGTTCGCACGGCCAGCAAGCGTCATTGTGTTGCAGCTGCAGCTCTCCTAACCTCAAGATTATTTCAAGCGTACCGTAGACGCCCTCAAAAGCACAACTGTTCAAAAACAACAACAATAAAAACAAAACAGCTGAATTCTGCGAATCCTAGATTATATCAAACGATGGGCCCTGTAAAACGTCCTCATGTATGAGACTTACCCGGTTCAGCCAGGAGACGAGTGAGTGCCGGCATGATCCTCTTCAGCCTCATGTTCGTCTCGTATATCACATCAAGGGCCTCAGCCTGCGTCATGGCGGCTGGCTGACCCTCATCCTCAACCCCGGGGCGGCGCTCCTGGGCTTCGGGCACCCCAGGGATCTCGTTGCCCAAGGGTCGGGACCACTGGGGCTGCTGCAAGGACTTCTTGGCCAGCTCCAGGGTGCG